>APFE030294151.1:54846-130069 GCA_000404065.3 Pinus taeda | reverse complement strand
CTTAATTTTGATCTTTCCAATCGCCTGCTGCGCAGGAAGTGCAGTTGAATTCGAGTGCTCTTTCTGTAATCTGAAGTCCGGAGTCATAAACAGAGCCGACTTTCCAATTAGCAGGCAGCAAATTGCGTCCAGCCTGCCACACCCAACCTCCCTCCGAGCCACCGGTAACCAATAACCGGAACGACAAGGAAGGGGGCTGGCCTTGCCCATCGAATAAATCACTGTTGGCAATCTCCCAAACTGCACTGTATTTGCGCGGACTCATACTGTACCATCTCCATTGTCCTACCTGCGATTTCATTTAAGCGTAATATTTTGCAACGTGTTTCTCAATTATTCTATTTCCTTTTAGGTGGGATTCTAATGTTATCGGTTGATATGAAAATGACAGGTGGTTACTCACCCGGCCAACTTCAACAAAAATTTGACAGCAAGAAAGTTCAACCTGGATACTCGCGTGGGACTCTGCAATAATACGAACATATAAATATAAATATTCACACTTGCAACTGCAAATACCACAACTTTCACCCCTTATTTGGTGCAAAGTGCTGGATCTGTACATCTTATCTGATTTGGTTCAACTCAATTAGCTAAAAGAATTACAATTTGGATCTGTACATCTTATCTGATTTGGTTCAACTCAATTAGCGTAGGAACTCATATAAAAATTAATTTGATGATTGATCTGAATTTATATCATTATTTTGAAAGCTAAAGCTAAAGCTAGATGATTGAAAATAAAAATTTAAATAAAACCAATTCCATCACACACCTGATAGCATTCACCGCATCCTTTTCCGTCCCTATATATTTTGGTACTTGCAGTGGCCACTGACTGCTTTCCACTGTTCATGAGATTTGTTGCTACGCATCTACAAACAAACAAAGTGGGATGTTTGAATATAAAAACCCCATGGTTATGTTGTTCACAGTTGAAACAAAAACGAAAGAATGTGGATTGAACACACTCTCCACGATAGCTTTTATAGAGGGACTGTGGTGACCACTTTGCTTTGGGAAAGGAAGACTGGGGAATCGCTGATACATGACCAAGAATGTTACGTTTCGATTTTGATTAATACAATACAGTCAAAATTTTACAGTTGTCTAAAATAAGAAAATCGAGATTTATTTGACACTCGGATTTTGAATGACGATGAATGCAAATCTCAAGAAATAGATATTTGACCGGTTGCTTTTGAATCATCAATGAATTTTGGCTCCTCCTTCTCTTTATTTGGAATTATTATTATCATTTGGCCCTCTTTTTCTTGGTTTGGAATTATTATAGGTTGGATAGTTATTTCTTTAAAAAAAAAATTGGAGTTAGTCGAATTTACCAAAAAAAAAAAAATTACACAATATAATATTTTACCACTGCCTAAAATATAAACCTATACATAGTTGACACTTGGCATTTGAATGGCCATGAATAAAAATTTCAAATACATAAGAATAGATATTTGAAATGTTGTTTTTTAATAGTAATAGATTTGGCTATTTAAACTTGGAACAATGACGAATTTGGGCTCCCAGCTATTTTTGGAAGTTATTTTTCTTTGTTTGGGATTATCATAGGCTGGATAACTATTTTCTAGAAATATGGAGTTGGTCAAAATTACAAAATAAATATTTTCAAATAATTTAATATAATCTATAATATTGGTTAAAGAGAGAAGCGTGATTCCCAATAATTTTCATATATTACGGAATAAGACTTGACAAAAAAAATTTCAACAATGTGTCTCAAGTAAAACTTTCATATGTAGTCATTTTTAATAGCTTGCACCTTTGACTATCATATAATAGAAACATATATATAATACATTATATGGTTAATTTAATATATTTTATAGTTTGTGGTTTCTAGAAGGTTATTTTCATTTCAATTTATTTAGCGTGGTACAAAAGAAAACTTTTCATATCAAAAGGTTTATTAAATTATGGAAACCCACTTTTCCTAAATAGAAAAATAGAATTTGGAAGAATATGGTATTCAAATTATTTGATAGGTGGATAAGTCTCTATGTGTTGGAATTTGGTCCTTTTGATGGGTTGAAGATAACCATAATGTAAATTGAGATTTTTGACTTCAAATTTTACCAAGAATATAATAATTCATTTCAAATAATTACAAATATTATATGATAACATTGCTAAACGGAATTTAGGGAATTATATCCACTTCAACATTAGGAAAGGCAAATTTCTTCTTTAGCAAAATTGCAAATTTGCCACAATTTCCAGGCTAGATTACGATGATGGTAAACAAGGAGAAGATTACAAATGTACAAAGTCCATCCTTGTTTTTGACAAGTTCGTGGAAAACGTACAAATATATGAAGTACCTTAATGCTAAGTTGATTTGATGTCATTGACAAAAATATTGTAGTAAATCCTTTCTTCACTTCCCATATAGCGTCTTACCCCAACCTTTGAGGAACTACATCACCGAGTCCCTGCTAGCAAAAGTCTTAGAGGTTGAGCTCTATAAGTTGAAAGTTAAAATTCCCATGTTGTTTTAGAAAGATTCAAGTTGGTGCTTCAGGCAGTTGCTTCATTAGTGTACCTCTAATTGCCTATTTTCGATGTTGCAAGGAGGGCGTTTGTTATCCTTGGTTCTAAATGCTCGTTGGATATCCTAGGATTTGATGAATATATCGATTCATTGGTTACATAGATTTTTTTATTTTCGATTTTCTTATAAGATGATAATTATTGCATTGTTTTTTTTTTAAAGAAAATGTTATATTTCCATTAAATAAATTGCATTCTGGTCAGAACCAATAAATTCAAAAGCAACATCAGATCTATATCCCTGCAAAATAGCTCTAACTAGAGGTAGAAGGTTTTCAGAATTTTCTTTCCCAACTTTTCTACTACATTATCCTTATACATTCACCAAAAAACCCCATTAAGCTATACATACTTGCATAACATATATATATATATATATATATATATAGATATACCAACTAATCAACATCATTTGGCACACGTTGTAAAACTTCTTCCATCTCTGCTACCTCGGCTTCTGCTGACTGACCCGCTTCCTCTGGCTCCCGCTGCATAGCCACTTGCTGAATTTCCATTTGAGTAATGATCTCAGGAGAAGGAGCATCCTGAATTCCCCTGTATTGTTCATTGTCACCTCCCTCCCCTAAGCCAAATGCCTCCTTTAGGACTAAGAAAACTGTGATTTCTACTTTTTATTTTGAGTTCTCTACCTTCCAATCAAGATTCTAAATCTTCGTCATGATGACCTTCGATGTTGCCTGGAAAATTTCCGTCTCCTCCCTCAAATTTTCCAGCTAACCTACCATGAGAGAAAAATGAGACTTAGCTTTGGATATGATTTTCCCTCCTATCCATGATATCATTTCTTCCACTTCGTTCCTGAATGCTCCAAACGGATTCTTAGGAGTGTCTCTAGCTCCATTTCGAGACAAAGCAGCCATATCCTTATGACGGAAAGGGTGTGCTGCAATCCAAAATGCTAATGGTCTGCCTTACCATCTCCTTATAGCCAAGATAAACTCCAAGCTGACGGTTATAAGGGTCGCTTTAGATTCAATTCTGTTCATTAATTCCCTCCATGCAATCAAATTCCTTTCCATTGCTTCTTTCTCCAAGAAAACTTCCCACACAATTGACCAAGGCAATCCTCCTCGAACTCAGTAAGCACAATACCTTCGCTACCTCTCGACATTAAATCTCAGCTGACACAATCCCAAATATCCATGATCCTATCATGCTTCACTATAATTATCCACCTAGAGAATGAGGTATCCAACTTATCTATGAGCCTCCCTCCATGTAACAGATGTGTGGAAGAATAAATTATGATATTAATCTTCAAACTTATCCATCAATAAGATTATTATTTTAATGGTTGGACTTAGATCATGATCCTTTTTTTAGAACAATCAATACATTTATTTATGGTGACAAGGGAATCACAAAAAAATGATAAATCGGAAACTCCTTCGACTAATGCCAGTCTCAAACCTTTCCATAAGCCAAGTTCTTCTGCCTGATTATTTATAGTTACTCCTATGACCATGGTGAACTTTTTCCAAACTTTTCCATCAGGGTAGAGAATAACCCCTCTTGCTGCAACCTCCCCCGAGATTTATTGCATTGTTAATGGTTTATTAGGGGGTTTTTTCCAAGGCCAAGTTGGCGTAGAAGGGGATTTTTGACGGCCTCTATCCTTATCATTTACTAAAATAAGATAGCGAAGCACAACTTCTTGGAGTGTAAATATATTAATAGGTGTATCATGTTTCTCAATGACCATTTCTCATGGGTGCTTTAGGATAGAGGTCATTGGAATTTTGATTTAATTGGTGATTGGTTCTCTTGGGTTTGGTTTGCCTTGCATTCAAAAGGTTTTCGCATTTTTTGAGGATCATAACTTTGTTTACTCCATGGACTGTTATGTGTAAGTAATTTTTTTCTCATTAGGCTACCTTGACATCTGCCTTTCAATTTAGGTGGTGGAACTAAGTCTTGGCCAAACGAAATATGTCGATGAAAGATACTAGCCCTTTGGATTCAAATGAATATTTTTGACTTCCTTTTAGTGTTTGGTGGTCATAGGAAGTGGATATGGTCTCATCTGTATACCCCCTTTCATCCTTTTTATTTTTACTAATATTATTTTGTAGATATATAAAAGTAGACATGATGTATTTCCATATCATTATGTACTATGTCTAATATTATGAACAATAGTATCTTTTTTCCTCTATTAACTTTTCATTGGAATATTTGTGTAGAATACCTTTTTATTTACACGCATAATCTGAGAATAATTTAATTTGTTAGGAAAACACTCTCAAGTAAAAATATTAATTCTAAACCTACCTGGTCACTATTTTTCAAGTGACATTTGGAAACAATTTCATTGTTTATGTATTGTTCATATATAAAGTGATATTTTAGTTATAATAATTATGTAGATTTACCAATTTGTATACAATATTCAACATGGATTTCATCATAATCTATATCTTCATCAGTATGATGAGTGGTGGTGTTGAATTTATTGAAATAATGAATAATATATTTTGTATTTCAAGAGATGATTGTCCATACTATTATGAGCTAAATTAAAAAGGGCTTATCACTAATATTTGATGAACCATAAAAGGAATTTTTTTTATGATCATGATTACAAGGAAGGCCTCTAATGGCCCAAGAATTTACCCATCAACATTTTGAATTTATGTCACATAAAACATCATTTGAAGGATTATTATTGATATGATCCTATATAGGGAGAAAATGAGGAAAAGAACTATATATTTTGATATGCTTGTTAGGGAGGAGAAAGGCCTTCGCCTTGATGCTTTGTCAAGATAGAAATCCTTCTTGTGATTCTATAGACATTTTAGCCAAGTCATTGATGGAGTTGTTTTCTCAATAAAAATGCTTGAAAGTGGCTCTAGAGGAAGAGGCGTTGAGACTCTACACTACATGGATATCATGAATCCCAAGGAAAACATTATGGTTATTGGAACCCTTATTAATCAACTCAACTGCCAATATATAATTTCTGAAGAATCAAGTCTATTCTACATTCCTTTTCTTTGCGAGATTTATTGACTTCCAAAACAAATAGTTATTTTAATGTCATATAATTTTGTTCCTAATATGTGGTTCAAGCAATTTTTAATCTATGTATTTCTCCACTCTAACCATATGTGAGTATCCATAGTTTCCTTGGTTCACATGCCTTGACTAATATAGGAGTTTGAGACACCATCCACTATCATCCTTTTGGTTTTGTTAGTCTTTACTACTTAAATATAATGGGAGTTTTCTTTTGTGCTTCTCTTCTAACATAAATTTATAACACATCTTTTTGATTCCACGATTGGTTTTAGGATGAGTTCCTTTGGTATCTAGTACTAAAGAGATACACTTGATTCTTATTAGATAGGGTATGTCCATCATTGTACCAAAGGGTTACCTAGTTAAGGAATATGGACAATAAGATATTATTCACAATTCATGTAGTTGTTACAAATAGTTAGAATGCTTTCTCATATGAATTTACCTCATTTGAAGTCCCATTCCCAAAATTAGTTATGCTATAAACAAAAAAGAGATGGTTTGATGAAACCTCTAGTGATTGAATTCCTCAGAATTCCCTTGTTCCTTTTCAGACACACACACACACACACACATATATATATAGATATATATAATCGAGTTTATAATCAATTTTAGGTCCGATGTTTTACATTAAATATATACATTATATTAAATGTGTTAAAATAACTAAGCCATGGAATATCTTCTTTTAAATACAAATGTGTAAGATATTGGTGCACTCCAACACTATTTCGATTTTACCTAGGCTAAAGTTATTTAAGATCGATAGGATCATTATATTATTTATAATCCATATTGATGCTTTCAAAGTGGAAAAACTTGGACAAATCAACTTGCAACATCATTTTTATTATAGGTCCTATTTTAGAGAATTAGGGTATGAAACCTTCAAGAACCATTGTTGAGGAATTAAATGATGATTTTTGTGGTAAAAAATATCCATTGCACCAAACCATTTGGCATTTTTCTATTCTCAAATACCTTTCTAATGATGCAATAATCACATCAAACAATATTTGTATACAAAAGTTATTCCTCCTGCAAGTTGACATAACATGTTGGCTACCATCATGGTGCAAGTGGATGGCATATCAGCCCATGTTACTCATTCATATGTGCCTAGCCACATTTGTACATTCAAGAAGACTACATAGAGTCCAAATCTGTAACTCTAGTTGAGGGTGGAGGGAGCAAAACCTTACCCTAGTTGGCTATCAAGCTAGAAGGAGAAGAGGTAACACTATAGAGTGTATGTACTCATTTCTACCTACCTATTTCCATACTAGAGAAAAGAGAGAAGAGAAACCTCGGCTTCGAGCTAATTTTTCTCTTGTAAGGGTTTCACAGGTGAAAAAAGGTATCTATTATGGATGATGTGTGTAATTCTAGAATTTCAGCTAATATATTCATTTAAGCACAAAAAATTAAATAAAGGATATAAAATCTAAAGCGAAATAAACATTAACAATAAATATTTCAATATTTTATCAAATTTGTTCTGATGAACTATTTATGTGAAATATCCACCATAGTTTATAGATTCTTGTCCATGTTTTGTACTAGTCATCAAGGTTTCCAATGTGGCATAATTGTTTTGGGAGGAAATAAAAAAGGAACTACTTTTTGGGGTAATGTCACAAATTTTGTAGGTTTATATCCCACATATTTGCCATAGTAACCATCCCACCAATAATTGAGATGGAGACATGGTACAATGAGTGTGAATGTGCTATTTTTTCAATATAAAAATTTTATTTAAACAAAGTAATAACTCTAGAATACATTTTACAATTTATCCAAAGGATATACATCTATATGGTCTGTAAATAAAATAATGACATATTGAAATTGTATCTTGAATGGTGTTTCACCTACAAAATAAAACATTTTTGAAGGTGCCTGTGCCACTCTTTTTGTACATCAAAGGATACAGGAAAATTTGACTATCCTCTCATTTCTTAGTGACACGAGGAATTCCTTGATAAAACACTTGATGAAATATCCTACTTTATCATCTATATATTATTAATCTATGGGATGTCACTCAGGCATGTGAGAGCGATCTTACCAAGCTTATTTAGTTCGAGACCCAAGTCCATATACCCTATTTTTATCCGAGACATGTAAATAGAAAGAAAAAAGAGTCGAATGCTTTGAAATCACTAGTCGAGACTATGAAGAGAGAAAAATGTAGCAAGCAATATAGACAAAAACAAACAGATATATACAAAGAGCACAATTAAATACAATGGGACCCAAATCATATCAATAAATGACATGGAAATTGACAATGAATTAAAAAGAAACATAAATTGTCTAGAATGGTAGTAACCCAACTATGAAAAGAGTTGTGCCACCTTGAGGGAATTTTTGAAAGGTGTACTGGAAGTTTGAGACCTAAAAAAGTGTTGTAAATATGAAACGATGTGGAACCACTGTAAGTCACTAAAATTAGTGGGTGGCCACCAATATATGCCCATGGAAAATATGGTATTCAACTGATTGTGGCAGTATGAAATTCTTCACTCGCATGATATTTAAATAGCCCTATATATTATTAAACTTTGAGAGGATACTTAATACAAGTGCCCTAACATATTTGGGATTTTTAGGTCCAATCCACCATCAAATTTTGACCCTTTTCTTTGGTTATTCTTTCCACTTAAATAATGGGATACATTTTTTCATTCTTTCCTAAATTCCCATTTCTTATGCCACTCAAACCCACTCTTTTGAATGCAATTCCCCTCTTCCCATTTTAATATATTGAACTTTTGATCCTCCAATTTGATCAAAGTCCATGAAAACATAAACCCTTTTCAAGTTCACGGAAAGGCCAAGGAGTGTGTTTTGCTTCTATTTACGTGGGTTCACATGTCGTCATGAAATATACAAAGATTATCTTTGTGGTTGTGATTAATAGACCAAATTTAAATTAATTCAACATCTCTCTTATACTAGGAGGATAGTCGAGGCACTTCCAGCTTTAATTTTGAGTAATTATACAAAGTCAGAGACATGAACCAATGGAGTGCACTAATTAGATTTCTATGATGTATGTTTTATATTTTCAATACGGGTAGTTATTTAAAGGTACATTTTTATTATATAAAGGACAAAAAATCAAGCTTGATCATTCCTTTCTTTGAATCAAAATCAAATCCGGTTTATAAAATGAAGCCTAATGTCAATTGCATAATTTATAATATTCTAAATTTCTAGCTATATTATGTGTCATTATGTTTAATTATGAAATTAGCGTTGGTATTTTATGAAAGATTCTAGGGAAACCACTTCCAAGTTTTATAACTATTGAAAGTTCAACTTTACAATCGAGGTGAAATTATGAATTAAGAAAGGGATTTAAAAATATGAAAGTTAATGTTGCATGTGTAAATATTGAGGTTCACAATTCACAATTCGCTAGCTTTGTAAATAAATTTATTAATATGATGTTTGACATTGATTGATATGAAATATATTATAAAGTTTATTAATGTGAAAGTTAATGTTTCATGTGTAAATATTGAGGTTCACAATTCACAATTGGCTAGCTTTGTAAATAAATTTATTAAGATGATGTTTGAAATTATTTGATTTTTTCCCATGGAAAAATCGTAATTTTATTCATATTGAGTAAAATTACATGTTGTAGATTCTGAATACAACATATGCTTTATCAAAACTTGTCCCGATGGAATCGGGATCTAAAATAACTTATTGTCTACCTATGCTTTCTTACCTTTCCTTTTTTCCACTTTCCGCCAACCTTCATTGTTAGGCATGGCTGTTACAATGGGCATTTGCGCTTCATTTGTGGCAACCAAGATTTTTTTTTTCAGAATCTGAGCTTTCTGTGGAGCGTGCTCACTTGCTGCCTCCAACTTCTTGTACTGGGGTGCGTTTCTCACTTTGCTACTTTGGATTGGTTTTCTTTATAACTATAACAGATTCAATCTGATTTTCATCGTTCTGTGGATTGTGTGGAATGCTTTTTCATTGATTTCTGGATTATTTCCTGGATATTCTGCTTCTTGAAATATGTTGGTGGTTTCTATGTTCTTTTATTCTTCTATGTCTTCTACCCATGTGGTTGAAAACTGCCATCCTTTCGGCTTTGGTGGCTGTCTTCTTTTCCTATTTTTTTTGTTTTGTGGGCACGGATTTTGTAGATGATCAGTTTGATAACATATGCGGCATCTGAAGGCAGTGTTTTCATAATCAAGTGGTTTGGCCCATTTCTTTTCATTGTGGAGTAACAGAATGTGCTTCGGTAATCCTTGACTGAGATCTACCTCCACATAGATCCTGGAAAATGTGTAGATATCCTTGGAAAGGCACTCACTTTCTATTTTTAAGAATTTCCCCAATGCGTTGCCAATGCCTTCTAATACTTTGATGTGCCAAAAGTGCAGAGGTAGGTTATATAACTTTACCCACACGGGCATTTTGGAAACCATTATGGTGTTTGGGTCAAATTCTGGGAATCAAGATGTCATATAGGGGCCATCATTACCCCAGAACCATGGTCCCTCGTTCAATGCATATTCCCTATCATTTACTGTGTCGAATTTGACAATAAAAAATCCTTTTGAACAGAGGTGGATATCACAATTTTCTATCCATATGGAGTAAATCCACTGATGAAGGGCTTCCAGTTTGGGCCAAAAACCATTAAACCTGCATATCACTGCTTTAGATAAATAATTAGCCTGTATTTCATTTACCACAAGTACAACAATTGTTAATGCAGGATTTTGAGTTGTCTGCTCGACGATGTAGGCACCAGAGGTTGTAGCTTGCTATTCTGTTTGCACTTGAGGTTCCATCTTCCCTTTTACTGCATCTTTGAAGGAAACAGGTCCTTTCGAGCTTGTGCCGGAGTAGCCGCCACAGAGTCTTGTGCTAAGGCAGATGGTTGAGTCATTGCCTATGTTGTAGTATTTTAGTTTGCGCTCTTCCTGCAATAATTTTCTTGTGTATATCAGGAGTTGTTTGCAAGGTGGGATACCCGTCCTGTCTTGTATCCTCTGTTTGAGTGTTTTTATGTCCTCCCATCTCCCTATCTTAATGCACACTATGTTCCCTTCCATAGATCTGATAAAGAGGGTACTTTGTCTGCCTCGAAGTAGTTCAAGAGCAGCTGCTTCAGGATCCAATGTTGGGGTGTTTGCCTGTTCCTGCACAATCGTCGCGACTCTCTGTTTTTCTGGGTTGTTTCCTTTACGTGCTGCATCATTATGCTCTGCTCCATCGGTTACGTGGTCAACCTTAGATGTGGTCTAGTTGTATGCAGCACCCGATCCAGATTTGGGCATGTCCTCCAGCATGGGTGGGGTAACCTCGGACTAGGTACAACAGGGTGGGGAGACTGAATCCTCTCCGGATCTGATGGCGGGACATGCTGCATAATAGAGGGTGGGCTCTAGTGTCTCTTTTAGCAAATTTGGTGTGGGGACGTTTTGGCCCAGCACTGCAGCGACTGCCAATGCCATTGTTCCCTTTTCAATGATATCAGAAACCCTTCTCCACCTCCCAAATCGGAAATTCCAGACAAGTGCAGCGTATCATGAGTGAGGTTTATGAATAATGTGCATGTAAGGCAATATTGCCTCATCCCATTCTCGGCTGCCAGATCTAGCACTACGGATGCCAGATCTAGCATTCTGAGTGCTGAAAATCCCTTGATCTTGTGACTGATACGATGAAAAAACAATGGTTGTAGAAACCCTTACCATTTCTTTCATATGCGCACCATTTTCCGCTCGCCTTTTACTTGTCAGGCCACTCAGATGACTGTCTCTGCATCCCATCACCATCTCTCGTGGATCTGATGTGCTATTTGCCTACCTCTTGGAGTTCTTTGTGCTCAGAGGTAAGGGTAGACCCATAGATCTCCAGAGGATTCGAGCCCTCAGCCACTCTGCAAGAGGCGCGAGCATCCTACGGCCATTGAAGCTTGGTGTTGCCATTGTAGTAGCTTGTCGAGATCCACGTTCTTCCTGCTTCCTGGTTTCAAAGCCGCTTCAATTGTAAACCAGAACCCTTTTCCGTTTGAAATTATTCGATATGAAAGAGATTATAAGGTTTATTAATGTGCATGTAATAATTGAACTTTGGGTTTCACACTTTGACAATAACCATAAATAAAATTGTGATCTTATAGATGGAAAGTGCAGGTTTTTCCTTAAATTGATTTGATTATAGAATTAAAATTTAAATAAGATTCATTAAATTTGATTCTAGATAATATAATATTTTAGATAATACTTTTGCTATGTTTAATATGGTATTCCTTTTAAAATGTAATTTTTGAGTTTACCAAAAAGAGATAATTTGATAATGGAATGAATGTTTAACTGAACTAAGTTAAATTTAATTCTAGATACTCTAGTATTTTAATTACCAATTTCCCTATGCATTAAATGGTTTGAGTTTTAATATATAATTGATGAATTTTGGCTGCAAGCTATCTTTGAAAATTACTTTTCTTTGTTTTTCTTGAAGTAATGCTTCCATGTCATGTGTAGTTGTTATTAGAAGTTACGAGGAGTCAAACTGGATGGTGATGTTTCCAATGTATGAGTCATAATCATGATCTAGATGTGTCAAAGTCAGTAATTTATGTCCTATATATTTGTATCTGTGGTGATCAATAAAATTATCAAGTGTGATTTGTCGTGTGCAATCAATCTCTCTCGTTTTCTTCAAATTTCTAACTGGGTATGAGAGCTAGATCTGGCTTGAATCCCTAAGGAAGAGCCAGGAAGATGTGGAAATTTTGATAGTTAATCCAATATAAATAATTAATTTAGGGTAAAGTATGTGCAAGTACATAGATTTAATAGTGTGTGAGTTTTTCTTTTCTATTGCAATATTGTTGTGTGTGTGTTTTCTATGTGAAAGCTGCATGGTTGTCTGGCGGAGCTTGTGGACCTGCGTACAATTTTATGAGGATCCGTTCTATCTAAGTTTGATTCATTGATTTGTATACATGGTCAATCTGGAAAAAGATGGCTCACTGAAATCGATGTGGTAGAGCTGGGAAAATATGGGATCAAGAAATCAGGACGCAGTGTTCACATGGATTAGGAAGCACATAAATATTTTTATGGATCACATTGACCAAGGGAAAAGGATATAATATGATCGGCTAGACTTGATCATAAGTGCAAAACCTATTTTATTTAGAATATTTATGGATGCTAAATCTGAAAGGTCCGTTGAGGAGGCTTCAACAATTTAACCACTTCTTGACTTGCTTCTGTGCTTTGGAATTTGCAAAGCGAGGGATGCATATATCCATGTGGGAGAAAAACAGATAGCAATGAAACAACTCTCATTCGTTGCAGTTGAAGCTTATTGATCCGGGTCAGATCTCTGTTCTAAGAATTAGATCGAGAGTTGTATTCATTCTATTTTAAATTAATTTGAGGTCGGATTTCAGAGGTTGTTGTCGTCAACATATATTGGGTATGGCATCTCATATCTAGACGTGAGATGTGATATACGACTAATATTGTTTTTATTAACATTGATACACATTCTCTCTATTGTATGCATTGTATTTAGTAGCAAAAGTTCTTTGTTGTAGCATTTTGTAGAGATGACTGCCTCATCACAAATTTCTTCGAAGAAATGAGAGAAATATGTGTATTTAAGTACTGGATTGGATTTTCCAGATGGGAAGAGAAATAATAATGGGAAGCATTGAAAGATTCTCAATCTTGCGACTGCGCAAGGGTCATTTGGGTTGACCATGAATGCTGGTTTATTGAAACCCACTGCTACAAACGTTAATTTGGAGATTTGATGGTCTTTTGATAACATATTTGCACCTTAAACAGAAGAAAAGAAAATTATAGTCCTTATATAATTCCCTAGAAACATAGAAAATTACAAATAATTAACCATTACGGAACCAACTCCCTTCATAAATGCCTAGAAACATAGAAAATTACAAATAATTAACCATTACGGAACCAACTCCCTTCCTAAATCAAAGACCTCTAGGTCTAGTCAAATGTATTTGACTTCGAGTTTGGATGCTCTTGCATCAACAACTCATAAACGAGTGCTTGACCCTTACAAACATAATGAAAGCAAATGGGGTGATGTATTTTGTTTGGAAAGTAATTCTCCAACTCGAATTTGCCCACGTCCAAAAACACATGCAGTCCCATATGTTGCAACTAATGATAAAGGATGTTGGAAAACAACTTATTGACATGAATGCCTCGAAATTGTTGCTAATTTTGGGGTTGATTATGGATCCGTGCGAGAGAAGGCCACGTTGTGCCTTCAGAAATGTCAAATACGAAGCCAAGCTTGAAATCGAACCATGAAGCAACGTATGTGTCATTGCATATAAAGACAAAGGGTCAAACTAAATGGAGAAAGGTGATAATTTGCAAATATATATTTTAAGTCCAGAGGGAATTCCCATGGAGATCGATGTCTGGCAATGCCAGACCCTACAAACCAAAGACTATTTTTCATAGCTCAAAAAAGGTCACGAGGCAGGTTATGGAGGGAGGATTAGGATCTGTTAGAAACAATATGATGATGCCATTGGAATTTTCACAACAATGTTACTTTAATGTATTTGCATAGATTAAATAGAAGGCATTAGTTTTGCATGATTCCTTTTTGGTGCTTTTTATGTTGTAGAAATGTTTTTGTCTGCATTGCAATTTTATTATATTATGATGTGTTATTGTCCAAGTGTAATTTGTGAAAAATCAAATGAAGGACCAATTATAAAAATATATTAGCATGTTTTCAAATTGGTGGTTCTTAATGCATATAACGACACAAGAACATATCACTAATTTAATTATATATAATCTGTCATAAGATGGTGGCATCATGTGGAGACAGGATCATCAACTTACACGTTAATTTGGTTATGTGTTTAAGAGGTCATCTTGTATAATTGACTTCTGAATATATTCAGTACCCAGACTACCTTCCTAGATAACCAGGGAAGAAAAATGAAGACCTTGTGTTCAATAGATGGAGGTATGTCAATAGGATGGTTATGTATTGAGACTGACCCATCGCACTTCTGGAGGTCGAGAAGCGTCAATTTTGCAAAGTATGTCAAAGATTGTTTGAAGCAGTTATGTTTTAAATGGAGGTCAAGTGACAGATTGAATGTGTGGTGGTGAAATAGCGATGTTTGCAAGATTCTAGAGTGGATGTGAGGGATGATGAAGCCCAACCAAACATAGATTATTCTTGTTGTTGTAATGTGTGTTTTCAATGTTTTATATGTAAGCATTAAGGGAAGGTGTTGGAAGTAATGCTTCCATGTCATGTGTAGTTGTCATTAGAAGTTACGAGGAGTCAATATAGAAACTGTTGTTTCCAATGTATGAGTCGTAGTCATGATATAGATGGGTCGAAGTCAGTAATTTATGTCTTATATATCTCTACCTATGGGGATTAATAAAATTATTAAGTGTGATTTATTGTGTGCAATCAATTGCTCTCGTTCTCTTTAGATTTCTAGGATATCAAAAGGTTTATAAAATTATGGAAACCAATTTTTCATAAAAGGAAAATATAAATTGGAAGATTATGGTATCCACATCATTTGATAAGTGGATAAGTGTATATGTGTTGCAATTTCATCATTTTCATGGGTCGAAAGTTAAATTTGATAGAGAATTACTTAAAACCTTCATGGTCAAAGAATGTATTAGAGATGAAATGGAAATCAAAAGCTTAATCAAATAATGGTGGTATGATAATGATCCCTTCAAAATAAAGGGGAAAAATTTATAATACATTGAGAGGATGAAAGAAGCTCTGACAATCATTGCCCCCATGCTACATAGGCTCTATGATGAGAAATATTATTTGCAATTCAAAATAGAGGGATTCTATTGTTGACACATTCTCTTATATAAGAAAATTTGGTTGTTAAGGACCACCATGCACCTTTCTCATATATGTTCTAGACACAAAAAATTTGAGGGGCTAATATTCGCAACTGGGATAATTTTCCATGCTTTTTCCAAAAAAAAGATTTGCTAGTTTCCATTTTTCTAAAAATTATTCCCATTCCAAAAAATATTATATAGTATATATATATTATATATATATATATATATATATATATTATATATTATATATATATATATATATATATATAATATATATGAATGCAAAAATATATATAGGGATTGCTAAAATGACTTGAAATTTGAATATTTTTACAAAAATATTGCTAAACATTTTACATATTGCATATTATGAACTAGTGATATTCTCCAAGGTTTCTAAACATTAAAATAAATTTCCATCCTTAAAATTTTCCCTAGTTCTAGACATAAGAGAAATAGATTATGAAATTGTTTCTACAAGTATTTCCATAGCCCTATTAGTTGGCTAAAAAAAAGAACCTATCCTTCCTCTCCAATTAAGTTGTGAATTTTTACCTCAGAAAATCTCAAGCATGCTAAACAAGAAGCAATCACTTTGGAATTGCATAAACTATCCTACATAGCCTTCAAGAATCAATACCCTATAAATATTGTTTTGGAACATCTTAAAACTTAGAAATTATTAAGAACATATGTAGATGAAAACGTGTTATTTGATTAAGTTTTTCAGGGCGCTAGATCCTATGAAGAATTTGCAACAAGAATATAAGAGATGTCATAAGACCTTGGTAAAGGAAATTTCTGAGATTTTCAAATATGAAGAATGTTGGATTTAGGCAACAAATTCATGATAGAGGGAAGAATACGTCATAAGTATGTTGAGTTTATGAAAATCGAACAGATCCATATTGAACATTCACAACTTGAATCTATTGAGTTAGGATTATTATAGTCGTAAGAGATCTAGGCAAAGGAGATACAAATTAAAGAAGTTAAAATTCAAGAGATGCAAACATAGATTCTTGGAGAGGCACCCCAAGTTTAGTAGGAGTTACATTATGAGTTTCTTCCATCTTCAATATCATCCATAAGCTTCTGGACAAAAATGATCCTCTGAAGATGAATACAATAGATACTAATCATATACCAATATTTAGAGGTGAATACCTTCTAATAGAGCCCAAAAACTTTAAAAAACTTGTGGTATATATATATATATATATTAATTAAAAATTTAATCCTTGATTACAGCATATTCCCTTGGATACACGTTCACTGGGAATCTCCACTGATTTTTGTTTGTTTGTTTTATTATTATTATTATTTTGTTAAGCCTGGCGGGTATCATTCCATTTTCTATTATATATTAAGCAATTTTACACCACACAAATTAACCAGGTGGCCCCAACTTACCCCGAGAGGAAACCAAGTCTGTTGGCTTCCGGTCAACGTTGTACGCCACCCAAAAACAAAATTTTTCTAATCTTTCCAGCCAGGCTAGATACGTCTCTATCTCATGTCCAGACACTACATAACTATAAAAACTGACATTTGCAACATAAAAATTAAAATCTAACTGCATAAACCAAAATTATGCAGGGGGATGAGTCTAATCCTTCTAATCCTCTAAGGCAGATGCGACGGGAGCTAGATCCTCAACTAATGCCCTTGACATGCCATACAACTGCAGAATGCAAGGGATGTGGCAGTCGATTCTATCCATCCTGATATCCTATTTGTGCAATTGGAAGAGATTTTTCTCCATGTCCTACTTATAATTTGACATTCCCTAGACCGTCACTGCCATACCGACGGATATCTGGTCCATCGCCTTTCCTAGTAAACTCTTCATTAACCAGTACAAGTACAATGTTTTCTTAAACTGTGTGATCCTCCCATGGGTGTTACCTGGATTCAGAACAAGAGTACTCCAATTTTTCATATCTTCCTCCAACTCATTTCCTTGCTTTACCCGCTTTTCCCATTCTTCCAACAGTTTTCAAATGCCAACATCCGTCCCCTCACGGTAAGCCTCAACTGCTTCAGTGATGAGGTTCTCTACTAATTTCTGGCCCTTGCGTGTTTTTGATGTGCTCGACCCCTTATTTATTTGGGGAGTCGAGCCTCTCCTACTGTGTCCACAACCTCTCGCAGAACAAGCCATGACCTATTTGCCAAAATATTGTTGACAGCCAGAAAAATTTAGATTAAAACTCAAAATTTTCACAATACACCACCTTGCCTGTTCATGCTTGTTCTCTCCACCATTTCTCACCGCATACATGCAGGGGTGGGCCGAACCCACAGTTCACAGAGGGGAGGTCTTTGTCCATTACCCCTTGGCCCACCATTGTTTCCTTCCCCCTTAGTATGGTTTGTATGCAGGTCATCCCACCCTATCTCAAGCCGAGCCCACAGGCCCTCCTTGATTCTAGCAGTATGCCTGCGATGGTTTAAGTTCCTTTCTCTCTCGGCTCAAATATAAATGGATTTTCTTCTCAGGTCCCTCCGACTTGTTTTCCACTCAGGATTCCTGGCCTTGCCATAAATCTTGTGAGGTTTCTAGCTATACGAACAGTTTCTTTGCAAACTACAGGCATGTCTACAACCCCAGCCCCTTGCCATTGCTTCCCCCTTCCGCTCTTGAATTTCCGTGTCCCTATCAAGCTTTGCCCCGAGATTAGTTACAGAGCGCAAAAATTAACAACCCCACAAGAAGCTTTTCCCCCCCAAGCAGTCATGGGTTTTACCCATTTGGGAAAAGGTATAGACACAGAACCAGGCCATGGCAAGCAGTTTCCTCCCCCATTTCCACCAGCAACATTATTTTCCCATATTTTTAGACTCCTTCCCCTCCTTTCCCCCCAGCATAACCCCAGTTAGAACATAGATTCAATGCTAAGGCAAGGCTAAATTACATACCCAGTTTCTGCAAGTGTCTATCCACGGCCTAGATTCCTCTTGTTCCATCGACCTTCCACTAGTCTGTATCGCCACCCTTCTCCATAGTCTTTCGTTCTTGCATTGCATGTCGAATACCCTCAATCATAGTTCTCTACAATCATAACTATGAGAGGAAACGGAAGGAACTAACCTTTCATAGAAGCCATAGCCGAGGCAGAAGCACCTCCGTTGTTCGCCACCCACCAGAGTCAATATAAAGGAATTATGCATACCCCGAATATGTTCCAAGACATGGGAAAGAAAGCTGGAACTATGGTCTGAGGGAGATATAAGGAATAGTAACAGATGCGAGTATAAAGTCCCTATGCAAGAGTGCGCAGAGACGAAAGGAAAATGATCCAAGGATGACGATGGAGGAATTATACCACAAAGTTTCCACTTGTGAAGAATGTAGGATGACAAATGAATTTATAGGAGGATGGACACTTACAGGTGTAAGGCCCAAGAGACGACCCTTTTAGACGGTTCGAGAGGTGTCAATTAAGGAGAATGTAGTGCAGAAATGCATGTTATGTAGAGCTTCCCCCCACATCTGTTCATAGGTTAATGGTCTGCCATGGCCCTAGGTGATTGGCAGTGGTGTGACACTCCTCCACTCAGACACTAAACTCCAGTGGATTTAGAAAGCAATCTTGAGAACCTTTATGTCCTCCTTAATGGCTTGTAACAAAGGAATTTTGATACAGACATTTTTCAATTCATCTAGAAAATCATAATTAGGCAACATAATACGCTTTTCTACCCCTCTATCAACTTGTAATCTTTCTGGAAAAGGAGGTGTAGAAGTAGATACTAGTTTTTGCTCTATGATAGGAGTTGAGTTTATTGGTTCTTTCTTTTTTTCATTTTCAATGTTCTGGTTTTGAGGAGATTTTCCTTCAAAAAAATTATTTTGCTATAGAGAATCTTCCTCAGAATTGTCTTGTTATTGAATAACCACAAAAGGTTTTTTCTTTTCCAATATCCTACTAGATCTTAGTTGGACATCATTGAGATCTAATGGAGTGATCATGTAAATTGGAAATTGTTGTCCTTCCACCATATAGGTATATAATTATATATAATCTGTCATAAGATGGTGGCATCATGTGGAGACAGGATCATCAACTTACACGTTAATTTGGTTATGTGTTTAAGAGGTCATCTTGTATAATTGACTTCTAAACATATTTAGTACCCAGACTACCTTCCTAGATAACCAGGGAAGAAAAATGAAGACCTTGTGTTCAATAGATGGAGGTATGTCAATAGGATGGTTATGTATTGAGACTGACCCATCGCGCTTCTGGAGGTCGAGAACCATCAATTTTGCAAAGTATGTCAAAGATGGTTTGAGGTAGTTATGTTTTAAATGGAGGTCAAGTGACAGATCGAACATGTGGTGGTGAAATAGCGATGTTTGCAAGATTCTAGAGTGGATGTTAGCGATGATGAAGACCAACCAGACATAGATTATTCTTGTTGTTGTAATATGTGTTTTCAATGTTTTACATGTAAGCATTAAGGGAAGGTGTTGGAAGTAATGCTTCCATGTCATGTGTAGTTGTCATTAGAAGTTATGAGGAGTCAATATAGAAGCTGTTGTTTCCAATGTACGAGTCGTAGTCGTGATATAGATGTGTCGAAGTCAATATGTTATGTCTTATATATCTATACCTATGGGGATTAATAAAATTATTAAGTGTGATTTATTGTGTGCAATCAATCTCTCTCGTTCTCTTTAGATTTCTAGGATATCAAAAGGTTTATGAAATTATGGAAATCAATTTTTCATAAAAGGAAAAATATAAATTGGAAGATTATGGTATCCACATCATTTGATAAGTGGATAAGTCTATATGTGTTGCAATTTCATCATTTTCATGGGTCGAAAGTTAAATTTGATAGAGAATTACTTAAAACCTTCATGGTCAAAGAATGTATTAGAGATGAAAGGGAAATCAAAATATTAATCAAATATTGGTGTTATGATAATGATCCCTTCAAAATAAAGGGGAAAAATTTATAATTCATTGAGAGGATGAAAGAAGCCCTGACAATCATTGCCCCCATGCTACGTAGGCTCTATGGTGAGAAATATTGTTTGCAATTAATAGAGGGATTCTATTGTTGACACATTCTCTTATATAAGAAAATTTGGTTGTTAAGGACCACCATGCACCTTTCACATATATGTTCTATACACAAAAAATTTTAGGGGATAATATTCACAACTGGGATAATTTTCCATGCTTTTTCCAAAAAGAAGATTTGCTAGTTTCCATTTTTCTAAAAATTATTCCCCCAAAATTTATAGTATATCTATATATATAAGATAATATATGTATATATATATATAATATAATAATATATATATAAGTATTATATATATATTATGTATATATATATATATATTATAGCGGAAGAGAGAGAGAGAGAGAGAGAGAGAGAGAGAGATAATCATGAAAAATATATATAGGGATTGCATAAAATGATTAGAAATTTGAATATTTTACAAAAATATTGCTAAACATTTTACATATTTCATATTATGAACTAGTGATATTCTCCAAGGTTTCTAATCATTAAAATAAATTTCCATCCTTAAAATTTTCCCTGGTTCTAGACATAAGAGAAATAGATTATGAAATTGTTTCTACAAGTATTTCCATGGCCCTATTAGTTGGCTAAAAAAAAGAACCTATCGTTCCTCTCCAATTAAGTTGTGAATTTTTACCTTGGAAAATCTAAAGCATGCTAAACAAGAAGCAACCACTTTGGAATTGCATAAATTATCCTACATAGCCTTCAAGAATCAATACCCTCTAAATATTGTTTTGGAACATCTTAAAACTTAGAAATTATTAAGAACATATGCAGATGAAAACATGTTGTTTGATCAAGTTTTTCATGGCGCTAGATCCTATGAAGAATTTGCAACAAGAATACAAGAGATGTCAGAAGACCTTGGTAACTGAAATTTCTGACATTTTCAAATATGAAGAATGTTGGATTTAGGCAACAAATTCATGATAGAAGGAAAAATACGTCATAATTATGCTGAGTTTATGAAAATTGAATGGATCCATATTGAACATTCACAACTTGAATCTATTGAGTTAGGATTATTATAGTCGTAAGAGATCTAGGAAAAGGAGATACAAACTAAAGAAGTTAAAATTCAAGAGATGCAAACATATATGCTTGTAGAGGCACCCCAAGTTTACTAGGAGTTATATTATGAGTTTCTTCCATCTTCAGTATCATCCATAATCTTCTGGACAAAAATGATCCTCTGAAGGTGAATACAATCGATACTAATCATATACCAATATTTAGAGGTGAATACCTTCTAATAGAGCCCAAAAACTTTAAAAAATTTGTGGTATATATAGATTAATTCAAAATTTAATCCTTGATCACAACATATTCCCTTGGATACACATTCACTAGGAATCTCCACCGATTTTTGTTTGTTTGTTTTATTATTATTATTATTATTTTGTTAAGCTTTGCAAGTCCATTCCATTTTCTACTATATAATAAGCAATTTTACACCACACAAATTAACCAGGTGGCCCCAACTTACCCCGAGAGGAAACCAAGTCTTTTCGCTTCCGGTCAACGTTGTACGCCACTCAAAAACAATATTTTTCTAATCTTTCCAGCCAGGCTAGATACGTCTATATCTCATGTCCAGACACTACATAACTGTAAAAACTGACATTTGCAACATAAAAATTAAAAGCTAACTGCATAAACCAAAACTATGCATGGGGATGAGTCTAATCCTTCTAATCCTCTAAGGCAGATGCATCGAGAGCCGGATCCTTAACTAATGCCCTTGGCATGCCATACAACTATAGAATGCAAGGGATGTGGCAGTTGATTCTATCCATCCTGATATCCTATTTGTGCAACTGGAAGAGATTTTTATCCATGTCCTGCTTATAATTCGACATTCCCTGGACTGTCAATGCCATGCCCACGAATATCTGGTCCATCACCTTTCCTAGTAAACTCTTCATTAACCAGTACAAGTACAACGTTTTCTTAAACTTTGTGATCCTCCCATGGGTGTTACCCAGATTTAGAACAAGAGTCCTCCAATTTTTCATATCTTCCTCCAACTTACTTCCTTGCTTTACCCGCTTTTCCCATTCTTCCAGCAGTTTTGAAATGCCAACATCCATCCCCTCACGGTAAGCCTCAACTGCTTTGATGATGAGTTTCTCTACTAATTTTTGGCCCTTGCGTGTTTCTGATGTGCTCGACCCCTTATTTTTTTGGGGATTCAGGCATCTCCTGTTATGTCCATGACCTCTCATAGCACAAGCCATGACCTGTTTGCCATAATTCTGTTGACAGCCAGAAAAAGTTAGATTAAAACTCAGAATTTTTGCAATACACCACCTTGCCTGTTCATGCTTGTTCTCTACACCATTTCTCACTGCATACGTGCAGGGGTGGGCCGAAACCCACAGTTCACAGAGGTAAGGTCTTTGTCTATTACCCCTTGGCCCACCATTGTTCCCTTCCCCCTTGCTATGGTTTGTATGCAGGTCATCCTACCCTATCTCAAGCCGAGCCCATAGGCCGTCCTTGATTCTAGAAATACGCCTACGATGGTTTAAGTTCCTTGCTCTCTCGACCCAAATATAAATGGCTTTTCTTCTCAGGTCCCTTCAGCTTGTTTTCCACTAAGGATTCCTGGCCTTGCCATAAATCTCGTGAGGTTTCTAGCTATACTGCAGGCATGGCTACAACCCCAACCCCTTGCCATTGCTTCCCCCTTCCCCTCTTGAATTGTCGTGTCCCTATCAAGCTTTGCCCCGAGATTAGTTACAAAGCGCAAAAATTAGCAACCACACAACAAGCATTTCCCCCCAGCAATCATGGGTTTTACCCATTTGGGAAAAGGTATGGACACAGATTCAGGCCATGGCAAGCAGTTTCCTCCCCCATTGCCACTAGCAACATTCTTTTCCCAAATTTTCAGACTCCTTCCCCTCCTTTTCCCCCAGCATAACCCTAATCAGAACATAGATTCAATGCTAAGGCAAGGCTGAATTAGGTACCCAGTTTCTGTAGGCATCTATCCACACCCTAGATTCCTCTTATTCCATCGACCTTCCACTAGTCTGTATCGTTACCCTTCTCCACAGTCTTTCATTCTTGCATTGCATGTCGAATATCCTCAATCATAGTTCTCTACAATCATAACTATGAGAGGAAATGGAAGGAACTAACCTTTCATAGAAGCCATAGCCGAGGGAGAAGCGCCTCCGTTGTTCGCCACCCGCCAGAGTCAATATAAAGGAATTATGCATACCCCGAATATCTTCCAAGACATGGGAAAGAAAGCTAGAACTGTGGTCTGAGGGAGATATAAGGAATAGTAACAGATGGGAGTATAAAGTCCCTATGCAAGAGCGCACAGAGACGAAAGGAAAATGATCCAAGGATGACGATGGAGGAATTATATCACAAAGTTGCCACTTGTGAAGAATGTAGGATGAAAAATGACTTTATAGGAGGATGGACACTTACAGGTGTAAGGCCTGAGAGACGACCCTTTTAGACAGTCGGAGAGGTGTCAATTAACGAGAATGCAGTGCAGAAATGCATGTTATGTAGAGATTCCCCCCACATCTGTTAATAGGTTAATAGTCCGCCATGGCCCCAGGTGATTGGCAGTGGTGTGGTGCTCCTCCACTCAGACACTAAACTCCAGTGGATTTAGAAAGCAATCTTGAGAACCTTTATTTCCTCCTTAATGGCTTATAACAAAGGAATTTTGATACAAACATTTTTCAATTCATCTAGAAAATCATAATTAGGCAACATAATATGCTTTTCTACCCCTCTATCAACTTGTAATATTTATGGAAAAGGAGGTGTAGAAGTACATATTGGTTTTTGCTCTATGATAGGAGTTGAGTTTATTGGTTCTTTCTGTTTTTCATTTTCAGTGTTCTGGTTTTGAGGAGATTTTCCTTCAAAAAAGTTATTTTGCTATAAAGAATCTTCCTCAGAATTGTCTTGTTATTGAATAACCATAGAAGGTTTTTTCTTTTCCAATATTCTACTAGATCTTAGTTGGACATCATTGAGATATAATGGAGTGATCATGTAAATTGGAAATTGTTGTCCTTCCACCATATAGGTATTCTGAGGATTTTTTATTGTTGGGGTTAGGTAATGGTTGGGTAGGAAACTGATTTGGTCTCTGTAGAAATGGTAGTGAAAGTTGAGGGTTTTGGTTTCGAAGTTGGGGCTGTTGATTTTGTTGAGGAATTCGTTGGGAAGGATAGTTTGGATATGATGGAGCATATTGATAATATGGAGAGAATCTTCCATAAGGATTTTGCATTCCTTGAACCCAAGGTTGAGTTTGAGATTGAGATTGAGGCCAAGGTTGTTGCCAAGAACTCCAATTTGGAGGGGGTTTCATATACATTTGGTTGTTAAAACTCTAATTTTGATACCCTTGCCAAGGTTTTCTAAAGACAAAGCAAAGTGACATTGTTGGATTTGAAACTGTTTCTTCTTGAAAAATAGCTTTATGACCAAGGATTAAAGGACAAGTTTTGGTCTCATGGTTTTTTGAACAAATCACATGTGTCTATGACTTTTGAATTTAAAGGGCATTATCTTAAAGTGTGCTTATTTATGCATTTGGGACAGAAAATAGCTAGAGCACCATTTTCGATTTTCTGCTTGTTTTGTAACTTAAGGGTGTCTATATTTTCACTAAGGCTCCCTAGAATATCTGTTTTAAATTCATCAAGCACGTTTCCAATTTCTACCATACTCATTGATCCAGTTGCAGATTTATTCAGCCTAACAAGAGAAGGATCTCTTGGACCTTTCCCAATTTTGGATTTTCCTCTTAAGAGATGAACACATAATTCTCCTATGTCACTTAATGGGAGTTGATAGATATCTCACTTCCCCATCATGTTAAGGATATCTATCCACTCATCTCTAATGGCTTTCAATAGAAGAGCTTTTAAAGTATCTTGATCTAAGTTGTTTCTCTTTTTAAGCTATAGTTGAATCTCTCAATTAAATCCTCTAAATTTTCATCCTCTCTTTACATCATTTTGAACACTTCATCCTTGTGATTGATAGGCATGCAATAATCCAAACACTTGTCCAAAAACACTTTCTTCATGTCATTGCATGTTCTAATGGACTGATTGACCAACCCCATAAACCATTTTAAAGAAGCTCCTTTCAACATTGAAGGGAACAATTTGAGTTTTTGAGAGTCTTGTAAATAAACATAAATTCTTCACAAGACTTCAAATTCAAATAAGATGGTTTCAGGGTCTTCACTTTTTAATCCATGAAAGTTTGGGAGGACATAAGGTGAGATATTTTTCATTGTGGCATTTGTTTCTTCATCAACTATAGGGAATCCAAAAGAATTATCAACTTCCCTATTTCCTTTACCTCCTCCATTATTTCCTCTGCCTTCTCCATTATTTCTTCTACCTCTTCCTCTACCTCCTCCTCCTCCAATCAGTGTGAATTCTCCATCCTCTCCTTCTTTTTCCCTTATAGTTTCTTCAGAGTTAATATAAGATTCAACTTGCAAGGTTAATTGCTCTTCCTCTGGTTCCTCTATTAATGGTATGTGGGAGAGAGGTTCTACTTCTTATTCTTCACTAGGTGTTCTTAATTCTTCCACTAAAATATGTTCCCCTATGGAGGTGAAAAAGGCTACTCCTTCTGTTGGAGATCCAAGTTTTTCCTCCTCTAGGATTGCCTCAGTAGATGAGTAGGAGATCCTCTTGATTGAATTTATGACCTTAGAACTTTAGGAGGTCTATGAGCTTGAGATGGAGGTGTATCTCTTCTTAGTCTTGGTGGAGTAGGTGGTGTTGTAGGAATTGAACTTCTGCCTCTAGCTATAAATCTACCCCTAGAGTCTCTTTCTCTATGCATATCATTTTTTTTTTAATGTAAGAGATAAGGTTTCCTAATTACACTTCCCCTGCAATGGTGGAAAAATGTTCAGTCAACTTAGTGTCCTAAATTTCTTGCATGAATTATCAACCGAGGTTTGTAGACTGATGAAGTGTGATGCACTATATGTGCTTGGTTAACTTTTCTCTTACTTCGTTGTTTTGTATTTTTATTTTTGTTTTGGGGGTTTATGTTCTTTGGTGTCTAAGAATATAGAATCTATGAGAGATTTACATGGATCTAATGAGTTTAAAAGGAAGGATAGGTTTCTAAGTTACTCTAGTCTCCTAAAAATGGACTAAGAATCATTTTTAACTAGTTAGGACCTAATAAGAGAAACATAGCATCTAGTGTATCTACCATTTAGTCCTAATCCATGGATCTAATTTCTACAACCAAAAGTAATACTGATGCAGAAGGTAAACCAATAATTGAATTCATTTAGCCATTCAACCATTCAATTTTGGAACATGATAGAATCAATCTCCTTGAAATGATTTTTTGGAATGTCAAGTGATGCAACTAAGTAATGACCTGAAAACAGAAAAGAAAAGATGACATATTGTAAAATTGACAATATGTTGAGTAAGCTCAATCACTCCATGAATTAGATATTCAACCCATTAAGTTAGAGTTGTTATTATTTCGAAATGGTTTTGATAACATCTATTAATACATATAATTGATAGTTCTATGCTAAGAAAATGAGTAATCAAAATAGTAAGAAGTGAAACAACTGTGTATTCTAATTTCTTCATTTTTCATTTGGTCATTTCTCACACAATATCTCATAAGAATAAGACTTGCACAGTTGTGATTTTTATCCTCACACTTTTGGTTACAAAATGAAATGAAACAAAACTAAAGAAATTGGACTTGCAAAAAAAACAGAGTAGTAGAAATTAAAATGAAAACACCAAGTGAAAAACCTCCTTCAATGCAGGGGCCCTCTGCAACTGATGTGGCTCGATAACAACTAATTAAAGATGCACTTTTAAACCACCATTGACAAAACAAAGTTTGTATTATCAACAAAATGAAGTCTGAACAAAGTTTTTAACAAAAAGCCTGTAATCCTTTCTAGCTTCTAACTATTTCTCGGTCTCATCTAACCGATATTTATAGAAAAACAACATAACTGTCTAAGAGAAAATCTTGTTACAGGTGGCTTGATCCAAATCTATCATGACTATTTATAGAAAGACATGCTACAAATGGCTTAATTCGAATTGTAATGAGACTATTAAACTTCTTGAACAGCTATAGGTGGCCTGATATGCGTTAATTCCTCAACTCCTGATCAGCTACAAGTGGCTTAATCCACATTAACTCTTCAATAGAACCGTTAGACTCCTTATCAACTACAAAATATCAAGAGTCCCACTACTACTAGATAACATATTTGACTCCATCTTTGACCATGACTTTAGACATGATTTTTTGTTGATCTAGATCGAGTGAGTAGGATAGGATCCACGTAGAGATGATTCTGGAGATGCCCATGTGACCTAGTTCTTCATTTGACACCTGTAACCTCCCAAACCATGAGAGTAGCTGCGGAACCCACAGTTAGCTGTACAATAGGCTGTGTTTTGTAGCTAATTTGCAAAAATATATTAAAATAGCAAGAACATGAAAATATAATATGGTGATCATTTTAATTTATTCCTAAGACAAAATCTAACATTTATCATTGATTGGATATGTAGTCTTGTAAGAAATCAAGAGAAATAGGTGAGAACAAATGTCAAGGGGAAGGTAATTATCAGGTTCAACAACATTGAAAAGGAAAAGAGGCATTGATTGATATTTTATTTATGAAAATAAAGAAAAATAAGAGAAAAGGAGATGAAAAGTCACAGGTTTTCATGAAAGGGAAATTGAAGAAAACAAAGGCCTCAATAAAAAAATGCTTATGAGGATCAATACACAACTTTTGTTAGTTTAACCTTTTGTCAGTTCAATTTTGGAGCTCCCTCTATTCTCCCATACTCTTGCACACTTAGAACATTCTTGGAGCACTTGAGCATTGGAGAAAGGAAAGCAAAGAAAGGGAAAGGAAGTAAAGGAAATAAAGGGACAAGCAAAGAAAATTTGGATCAAGCAACTTCAACAGGAATACTTGCAGGTAATAGGTTTCATGTGTGATTTCCTAGATGGTTTGTGAATGCATGGTACATGCATATATGTACTTGGTTTTCTTGATGTCACGAACATGGGTTTTTCTAGGTGTGACATTGGTTTCAACCTTACCTTTCCATTTATGGATAGCCATGGTGTGATGGGGTTATTTCATTCAGTTTAGCTTTGGATTTCCAGATGGTTTTGGAACTGGGTGAGGTGGTCTCGGTAAAATTCCCAAGGGTCTAGGAATCCCTTGACCAATTTTGGTGGCATTGCGGTAAATCTTGAGGGTGGATATGAGTAAATTCGTCAAGGTATTGGTCAAGAAACTATGAGGCATATAAGCTTGTTTTGTTAGAAAAATATTATATATGACAAAGAAATGAAAGACATATAATATGCGGAAAAACAAAAACACATAAAAGCAAAGAGACACAAATATACGTGGTTCACCCAGTTTGGGCTACGTCCACCCCAAACAGCTAGTCCTTCCTGTTTATTATCCAGCAAAATGAAGAGACACAACCTAGAATAGATCCGCTGTAATATCCTCTGTTTTCTCTCACAGTCTCACCTCTATGTTTCTTGCTCTGAGAATACACATATATTACACAACCTTAATACAATACCCTCATACAAAGAGAGGGGTTGCCTTCTAGTGCAAAAAAACCTAAACTAAACATAAATTCTATGGTTAGGTCATCCGCTTAATGAACGGCCTAGATTGACTAGAAATTACTATACTTTTAAAAGGAAATTTTACATCTTTTTTTAGCTTCAGGGGTATTGCCCCTGAAACCCCCGCTAGGGGACTGCTGGCCCGCGGACCCCCGAGCCAGTTGGGATGCCCTCTCCCCCCCCCTAAAACCCCCACGGGGGGACAAGTCCCTCCCCGCGTCCCCCCACATGGAGGGGTGTATAATCTTCCTGCAGTATAAATCCGGCTGAAACAAAGACCTTTAACATTGAATGATAATCATGCTCCACACCCTACATGTTTTAGGCCTAGTGATCCCTTGACCGGTTTTGGGGGGATTGCGGGGTTCTTGGGCCTAGTGATCCCTAGTGAGTCCTAGTAGAGTTTGTCAGACTTGTAGAGACATGGACAACCATGGATCAATTATCGATAGGAGGAAAAAACTAACGGGGAATATGGTAGTAGGTCTCATGGTGGGCACATGTTGGATAGAGATGACACGGTCATAGGTGGAAATTTTTTGGATACACCCAATAGGAGAGATAGTGGATATGGACTCTATTGTAGTTCTGGTTTAGGCAAGTATCATGGTCATCATCGCTATCATCCATAGAGGAGGAATGATAGGGGATATTTACTAGATGAGTTCAATAAAGAAAAGCCACCTACATTTGATGGAGAGTTGAAGAAAACAAAAGATGCAAAGGCATGGTTACATGGAATGAAGAAGTTATTTGAGTTGCATGATTACATAGAGAACATGAAGTCCAAAATAACAACTTCCAACCTTAAACAGAAAGAAAACATGTGGTGGGAAGATGTGAAGCATGTGAGAGACATCAGGACAAAGGAGTTGAGTTGGTATGAATTCAAGAGACTCTTCAGGGAGAAGTATTTGTTAGAAAGGTACTATGATGGTAAGGCTAAGGAGTTATATGAGCTAAAGATGAGATCCATGATAGATGAGGAGTACATGACTATGTTCTTGGAGCTGTTGAGGTATGTGTTGTTGAAAATGCAACAAGATGATGGAGCTTAGTGAAAAGAAGTCGCCTTCACTAAGTGGGCCTGCAGACTATTTTTGGCGCAAAGTCTATTGTTGGACTATGTCTATTTTTAGACATATGGATCAGGGTCTATGAGTTGCAGGATGCTATTTATGGATGATTGGTCATGTTGGTAAAAATAGATGGACCTCTATTTTTAGACATATGGGCGGAGTCTATTTTTAGATTGCCAGTCAAAAAATAGAACAATAGAATATTATTAGCTCTTAATAATGTTTGGACTATAAACATTATCTTATCCTCTTGCAGCACTTCAGTTCGAGCTACGAATGTGGCACATGAAACTTCCAGAAGGAAATACGCTTTTCCTATGGGTTAGTTGAGCTATTGCATGATGGACTTCAGTTACAACTCAAGTGATTGAGTTTGGTGGATTTGATTGAGGAGTTGATGGAGTTGTGTTCAGTTTGACTTAGTTGAACTAGTTGTATTTAGTCTAACTGAAAAATACATTATTGATGAGTGGTGTGAATTAATTATTAATTAATTCACTAATTATTAACTCATAAATCAACTAAAGAATACATCAGTTAACTCAGTGCATGCACAGTTCAGTGGAGACAAGTGTTAGAGGTGGGTGAAAGGGTGAGACTACTATCAGTTGTGACTATAGTTGTGCATGAGATTTGCACAATCATTGATTGAGATTGCCAATGAGGATTGTGCAGTAGAAGCCAAGGGAATTCGAGCTTGGATCAGATCTATTCTCAATAGGGATTGCGCAGTAGAGACAGGCAAACAGTGGAGGAGATTTGAACCCGTGACTTGTTCAGATCTGAGCTAGTTTGTGTGTAGCAAGTGGAGATAGTAATGAGTACTTGTGAGGAGTATTGTACTATGTATTGTTACATGTTCTCTATCATCATAATATACAGATAGTTGGGGGTTTTCAGCTGTATGCTTTCCTCGTTACATACTGTGTTGATATGTGCGATTGATGTTTCAATGTGCGCATGCGATTGTTTCTTAATTCCACAAATTGATGATCAATGGTAGAGGAGGTTATGTATTATGCATGCATTCCACAAATAGTGTATAATCAGGATAATCTCTGTGAATAAGTGTTATATTATTCAAATTTCTACATGTGTCGTATCTTAAGGATGATAAGACCAAAGTTAAAATATTTATCAGTGGGTTTCCATTATCATTTAAGGATCAAATTGAGTATGACAAGCTTCAATCACTGGAAGAGGTCATTGGGAAGTTGAAGCACTGTTACGAGCAATTGAAGTGCAAGACTGAATATAAGAAAGGTTGGAAAGGGAATGAAAAGACTAAGTGTAAATGGCCACTGAAGCAAACAAGACCTCGTGATGTAGGTGAGAAAGAGAATGATGCTCCTTACAAGAAGTTTAATGCAGTACTGAGGGGACATGGGCCATAGCCTGGAGAGCGGCATAATAGAGGTGATTGTAGGAGACAGTTGCAGTGTTGGATATGTGGTAAGGATCATGTCAAGAAGGATTTCTTGTCATATCAAAGTGGTAGGCCTCATATCTATAGTGCTTAGGAGGTGAAAATAATTGGGGATGTTGGAAGAAACATTCCTTGGTTCTATGCAACATTTGATAATAGGCAGGTAGATCACTAGACATCTATTATTGAGATAAAGGTAAGCACAGTGATCGAGTTGTTTCTATTCTGATTGACCTTGTATCTAAATATAATTATGTTAACCTTGACCTGGTGGATAAGTGTGGTTTGAGAAAAGAAGTGCATCCATAGTCTTGGTTGGTGCAATTAGCTATAGGTACTAAGAAAAGAGTTCATCATTGGGTAAGAGCTTGTGCATTTGAGTTGAATGGTATGCCTACATCAACACATCTAAATGTGCTTCCATTGGGATCATACAATATGTTGTTGGGTATGGATTGGTTGTACCTTCACAAGAATAAGGAATTGGGTGTTTGTATGATCATGGAGAGAAGAGGATCTTGCAAGGTAAGAAGATGCCTACATCATTAAGAATATTTACAACTATGCAGGAAAAGTGCAGTTGCAGGAAAGGGCATGTATTGTTAGCAGTGCATGTTTGCAATGCTATAGGTAAGCATGTTGAGCATGCAGAAGTCTTGAAGAGGTATCCGATTTCCCAACAATTTCAGGATATATTTCTAGCATAGATTTTAGAGTTTCCACCTCATAGGAAAGTGGAATTTTCAATTGAGTTTGTACTAAGGGAAACACCAGCACCAAAGGTACCTTACAAGATGAGCACTCCATAGTTAGTGGAATTGAAGTTGTAGTTAAAGGAAATGCTTGACAAGGGATACATTAGGCAAAGTGTATTACCTTGGGGTGCATCAGTGTTGTCTGTGAAGAATAAGGATGATACTCTTAGGTTATTCATTTATTACAGGTAGTTGAACAAGGTGAGGATCAAGAACAAATATTTACTTTTGAGGATTGATGACTTGTTTGATCAGTTGAAGGGAGAAACAATGTTATCAAGGATTGGTTTTAGATCAGTATATCATTAGGTACATCTCAAAGAAGAGGACATTTACAAGATTTCTTTCCAGACCAGGTATGGGTATTATGAGTTTGTTGTGGTTCCTTTTGGTTTTACTAATGGTCCATCTACTTTCAACTGTTTGATGAATATTGTGTTGCATCCTTATATAGACAAGTTTGTGATAGTATTCATTGATGATATATTCTAATAATGAGGAAGAGAATTTTGAACACTTAGCAACAATATTGGGATTTCTAAGAGAGCATAAATTGTATACCAAGCTTAGTAAGTGTATTTTATTCTAGACAAAGGTACATTACTTGGGACAATATTGTTTCCAAGGCATAGCAGTGGATCCATAAAATATTAGGGTTGTCATGGAATGGGAAACTCCTAGGAATGTGATGAGGTCAGATCATTCATGGGGTTAGCAGGTTATTACAGGAGGTTCATCAGGAAATTCTCACGGATTTCCTATCCTGTTACATCATTATAGAGGAAATGAAATAAATTTGAATGGAAAAATCAATGTGCAACTAATTTTGAGTAGGTGAAGTAGTTGCTTACCAATTCCTAGTTCTAAAGATTATAGATCCAGATGAAGAGTTTGTGGTGGGTACAGATGTTTACAAGAGAGGACTTGGTGGATTCCTGAGGCAAGAGGGATAGGTGGTATGCTACAATTCAAGTAAATTTAATGGGCACAAGCATAATTATGTGACACATGATCTTGACTTAGTAGTGATCATTTATGCCTTGAAGATGTGGAGGCAGTAACTTCTTGGTAGGAGGTTTTTTTTGGTGAGTGATCACAGTGGATTGAGGTACTTGCTTGACCAATTGAATCTGAATGCCAAGAAAGCTAGATGGTTGGCCAAACTTAGTGAGTTTTACTTCAAGATTAGGAACATTAAGGGTAAAGAGAACAAGGCGTTGGAAACCCTTGGGCACTACTTGGGGGGATGAATGAATAATGTGATCTTATTATCAAGTTTTACCACTTTAAACTTCTTTACTGAATCATGCACCATTAACGAAAAACATATCATATCATCACATAAATATAAAAAATATAAGAAACTAAATCATAAACCATGAGATCAACATAAATGATAAACAATGCACACAATCAAATCATCATACATGAGACACAATATTTATAGTGGAAACCCTTCTGGGAGAAAAACCACCCTTGTTGCTGCTACTCTATTCTAAATTTATATTAGTCAAGGAATTTGTCTTTTACATAGCTATTTGAATCCAACCATCCTCGAGACTCGAACTCATATACAATAGGCCAACACTGATCAACCCAGAGACTCAATTCTATTGATCAACTTGGAAGACTTTGTTCTCACACGGATCTATGAACTACCATCCGCTTAAGGCCACCATGATCAATCGATACTCGATCAACTTCCATTAGACTATTCAACACTGATTGGATGGAGAATATGTTCCTTTCGTTGAAGCTTCAATATCAATGCTCCTCTCTCATGAAGTCATTGCTCCTATGCACTATGCAGACCTCGTTTCATCTATTTTCAAACTGGATCCAAGACGCTCCACTCAACAAGAATTCAACTCTACAAACATGCTCTCAACAACAAGATATCATCATCAAATCAAATATAGACACCCCAAACATATGCTCTCCAAACTAGAAAAATAGTGGCCACATCAAATTTGATATACCATCATAATATCAAACCCTCAAATCAGAATATAATGGTGCATAATACAATCAACAAAAAAGACACTATGGATTTGTGTCAAATGCATTAGAAGCTCCTACAAAAACAAGTGTGAGAGTCACCAACAACATCTATCCAACAACATACAAAACTCTCCAAAACAATCTCCACTACAACAACTTGAAATCTAATCTATTCTGCAGCGTGCTTCAGTTCTTCTCACTATGCATCTTGATGAGTCCCATCAATAGGTACATTTTTAATATTAATATGCCATCCTACAACCTTAAAACTATACTTCTCTTGCATTAATTCACAATTTTCATTATATTATGTTCAATAAGGGGTGTAATAGGTGTTTGTCATGGTATGTGGCCTAATGTGGTTTAATTGCAAGAAAATGAAGCATTTTTTTGGATATTACTATGTAGGGGCTTAATGGAGACAACTAGGAGAGAATCTAGGGGTTTTTTCACCTTCTTAACTCCCTAAACTCTACTTGGGATCACCATATCCTCTCTCACCAGTTTGAGTTCATTGGTAGCCAAGTGACTCCTAATCTAAGTGAAGATCAAGAATGACAAGTTCCACCATTTTCAAGATTAAGGAGGGAACAATTCCTACTTTTAAGGGAGATGCTTCAACTGCCCTTTTGTATAAATAAACTAGAAAAAGAGCTATTTATTTTTAAACCACATCCAAGCTTGATCCTAAGGGATCCTCAACTCAAATTATCAACCCGGGGTACATACAAACTTTGAGGTGACAGTGCTATATGCACAACAGATAGGATTTCACTCATGCCACCCTAAGTTATGACATTACATCAAGAAGTGCTCAAAGACCCTTCCTCCTACTAAATTAGAATTAAAGCTTGATAAAGGGACAATTGGAAATTTCTTCTAGTTATGAAAATGGAAATGCCATTGACTCAACTTGTAAAACCCTAACTACTCAATTCATGAAAAGGCAAATGTTAACATTCTTGCAGAAATGAAGCTATGTTATCATGCAAAATTCATCTAATTACCTCATCTACTTGCAGAAAGGAAACTAGTTTATATTGCATAATTAATCAAACTATCAATCAGAATTGCAGGTACCATCAACTTAGTTCATACTTGCTCATAAATTAGCTAACTACTTGCATGATAAAGAAACTAACTCTATTATGTTTTTGTAGTGAAGATAAGGAAGGAGTGGAGTGGCCTAGGAGCTTTCCGTAATCAAAATATCATAACTGGGGGTCATTATGCATCTATGCTAAGTCAAAATTCTAGTGGGGGTTGAAACTGATGAAGAAAAAGGCTGCTACATGCGATTGCTACAGGAGGCCCACAATGTTATAGGCATGCCTATAATGCTATAAGAGGGCATCTGAGTGGTTTTTGAAGATGAAAATGTTGGCTTAAGGGTATGGAGAGTGTTGGTCTAAAATGCAGATGCAAATTAGAGTTTAATTTAATGTCAACCCGGGAAGGTAAACTTAGAAGTGCTTATCTAAAATATATAGATCTAGAAGGACTCCTAATTTGTCCAAGATCTTAAAGTCCCCTTACAGGAACATATTCATTAATATCTCTTTCAACATTAGAATATCTAATAAGAAGTTAAAAGCTAAAATGAAATAAACCTAGATCTAATAATTGTATGAGATCTTACGGTTCTCTTACAAGAACACCTTCAAATAAGACTCTTCCAATATTAGATTTAATAAAACTTGAAAGTTGAAATCAAACAAAAACATAAAGTAAATTATAAACAAATAAGCATGCAAGTGAGGCCATGGGGGCCCTCCATAACTCCACCAGCACACTACTTCAATGGAGACTCAGATGTAGAAGCAAAATTGAAGTATGATCCTTTATTTCAAAATCTCCAAAATTATAAGATTACAAAAACTTCCAGACTACAAATGGAGGAGATTGTACTCCTATTTATACAATGGGATGAGTATAATGATCATCCACTAATCTCTCTACTTTCCCATTATTACAAAATATTCCCACAAATCTCTCAAGCATTTTTAACTACTTTCCCATTATTACAAAATATGATCCCTTTGAATCTTCCATAAATCTCTCACATATCTTGGATAAGATATGCCAACCTAATCCTCCATGATTTTCCCCTTAGGAATTTGATAAGATATGCCAATCAAATCCTCCATGCTTTTCTTCACATATTTCCTACACATCACAAAACTCAATATTCTTGAGATATATATAAAAATATGTATATTTTCTAATATTTAATCATAAATTCACTTGTAATACAAAAATGAATAAAATGGAAAATAAGAAGGTGAAACCCAAATGTATGTATGAAAATGGTATGATAAAAGGTTAATGGGAAGATGAGATGTAAGGAATAGTGAAGAAAAAGGTGGATGAAAATATGACATTTCTGAGTCCCAACAGAGAGGTGGATAGTAGTTGGTGAAAATGAAAAGAGGTTGGTTTGAGCCCCTATCCAAGCTTGGGAACTCGTGGAGGTCTATCTTGCACTAGGATGAGTTCTCTTGGTGACCTAAGCATAGAAACTTATAAAAAAAGGTTTTTGGAACAAAGTTTGTAGCTGGAAGGAGAAGATGAAAGAGCTTGGGATGGAAGTGGTGAAGGTGCCCTTCCTTGCAGATCAAACAACCTTGCAATCAATCACATGCATGCATCCATTTATCATTTAAAAAATAAAATAACTTATGATGGAAAAGATGAGTTGAATTTAAATGACATCTCACTCAGGTAATATCACTGATCCAATCACTAAACTAATTTCTAAACTACAAAAAGAAAATGTAAAACATTACAACTAACGCCAATCTATTTCCAAGAAATCATAAACACAAACTTTTTGGGTTGTGGTTGTGAATCCTTCCACTCATTCTCCCACAAGAGAGGTGATGAAGAGGTTGCAACCACATGATTTTATAGGTTAATCTCTACTGAAATGCAAGAAACTATGAACTACTTGGAATCAAGAAGAAACATAAGTACAAGAAGAGGTACCAAGCCTCTGGGTTGGGCCTAAACCCAAGGGTCTGAGCCCTCTGAAACTAACTCAGATGCAACTTTAAATCCATTTTCTCATTATAAAAAAGTGCAGGTCTAATACATCACATAAAAGTTGAAAATAACAATGTCAACCTTGGATGTGGTTCAATCAATTTTTAATCTATGTATTTCTCCACTCTAATCATACGTGAGTATCCATAGGTTCCTTGGTTCACATGCCTTGACTAATATAGGATTTTGAGACACCATCCACTATCATCCTTTTGGTTTTGATAACCATTACTATTTAAATATAGTGGGAGTTTTGTTTTGTGCTTCTCTTCCAACATAAATTTATAGCACATCTTTTTGATTCCTCGATCGGTTTTAGGTTGAGTTCCTTTGGTATTTAGTACAAAAGAGGTATGTTTGATTCTTATTAGATAGGGTATGTCCATCATTGTACCAAAGGGTTACCTAGTTAAGGGAGATGGACAATAAGATATTATTCACAATTCATGTAGTTGTTTCAAATAGTTAGAGTGTTTGCTCATATGAGTCAGCATCATTTGAAGTCCCATTCACAAAATTAATTATGCTATAAACAAAAAAGTGATGGTTTGAAGAGAAACCTCTGGTGATTTGAATTCCTTAGATTCCCCTTGTTCCTTTTCATCCATATATATATATATATAAACTCGATAAACTCAGTTAGCTATATATATGTGTGTATGTGTATGTTATCTATATCTATATCTATATCTATATCTATATCTATATCTATATCTATATATATATATATATATATATATATATATAATATATATATATATATAATATATATATATATATATATAGTATATATATATATATAATATATATAATCGAGTTTATAATCAATTTTAGATCCGATGTTTTACATTAGATATATACATTGTATCAAAATAACTCAACCATGTAATATCTTCTTTTAAATATAAATGTGGAATATATTGGTGCACTCAAACACTATTTGGTTTTCGCCCAACCTAAAGTTATTTAAGATGGATAGGATCATTATATTATTTATCATCCATATTGATGCTTTCGAAGTGGATAAACTTGGACAAATCATCTTGCAACATCATTTTTATTATAGGTCCCATTTTAGAGAATTAGGGTATGAAACCTTCAAGAACCATTTTTGAGGAATTAAATGATGATTTTTGTGGTAAAAAATATCCATTGCACCAAACCATTTGGAAATTTTCTATTCTCAAAGGCCTTTCCAATGATGCAATAATCACATCAAACAAAGTTTGTATACAAAAGTTATTCCTCCTGCTAGTTGACATACCATGTTGGCTACCATCATGGTACAAGTGGATGGCACATCAGCCCATGTTACTCATTCATATGCGCCTAGCCACGTGTAAATTCAGAATGACTATATAGAGTCCAAACTGCTAACTCTAGTTGAGGGCGGAGGGAGTAAAACCTTACCCTAGTTGGCTATCAAGCTATGTTAAACACTGAGATGCTAGTAGGAGAAGAGGTAACACTATAGAGTGTATGTACTCATTTGTACCTACCTATTTCCATACCAGAGAAAAGAGAGCAGAGCAACCTCAGCTTCAAGTTAAGTTTTCTCTTGTAAGGGTTTCCCAAGGGAAAGAAAGTATCTATTGTGGATGATGTGTGTATTTCTATAATTTCAACTAATATATTCATTTAAGCACAAAAATTAAATAAAGGATATAAAATATAAAGAGAAATAAAAATTAACAATAAATATTTCAATATTTTATCAAATTTGTTATGATGAACTATTTATGTGAAATATCCACCATAGTTTTTAGATTGCTTCCCATGTTTTGTACTAGTCAGCAAGGTTTCCAACGTAGTAGAATTGTTTCGAGACCCAACTCCATGTTGCAAAGGAAACCCTAACCAAGTATATGCATGAACATGAGGTATGAAATTCAAGTTATATCTTTAATTTCCTCTCAAAATGAATGTTTTGGTGCTTTTGAAAGACACACTAGAGGAATAAGGTCCAAATTATGATGCATATGGGCTATGAAGGTAGAGGATTAAGCAAACATGCACAAGGCATAGTTGAGCCAATTGTTGTTAAGGAGCTACTTTTTTGGGCAATGTCACAAATTCTGTAGGTTTATATCCCACATATTTCCCCTAGTAACCATCCCACCAATAATTGAGATTAAGACATGGTACAACGAGTGTGACTGTGTTATTTTTTCAATATAACAATTTTATTTAAACAAATAAATAACTCTAGAATATATTTTACCACTTATCCAAATGATATGCATCTATATGGTCTGCAAATAAAATAATGACATAGTGAAATTGTATCTTCAATGGTGTTTCACCTACAAAATAACAAGTTTTTGAAGGTTCTTGTGCCATTCTTTCTGTACATCAGATGATACAGGAAAATTTGACCATCCTCTCGTTTTTTAGTGACACGAGGATTTCCTTGATAAACACTTGATGAAATATCCTACTTTATCATCTATATATTATTAAGCTATGGGATGTCACTCAGGCATGTGAGAGCGATCTTACCAAGCTTATTTAGTTCGAGACTGTTATAGCTCTGATACCACTTGTTATTGCTCTGATACCACTTAGTATAGATCTGATATGAAAGTATAAGATAATACAAATGAACCTAGAAACAATATGATAGAAATAGATAGAAATGATTCTGTATTGATCAAACCCTTAAGGTAGGGTAACACCATACATTCACTCCTTAAGGAAGGAGAACACTCCACAAGCCATATGCCTATTCATATAATAATCCTTGACACAATCCTTGACATTATTCCTTGACATCCTCCATGTGGAGTCTCTAGCCTCTATATAGGCCTCATACAGGCAATACCATGGATCATTACCATGGTTCCCTCATACCATCCACTAATACCATGGGCCCATTACATTATTACTAACTACTTGTGGTCCCTTACATGATATGGGTTAACCACCTTATTTATTACTATGGCCCATCCCATTATTACATTATTACCTTGGGTACATCCCTTTGTACACCATATTACCCCCCTAGGTATATAACAGAGACCCAAGGTCATATACCCTATTTTTATCAGAGGCATGTACATATGATGCAGGATCATTCAACTCAGAAGAATCATTGTATCTTAGTAGACATAGGGTCTTGTGTTTTAAGGAATTGGTTTCCTAAGTGTTAAAATTAATGTAATTACTTAGGCTTTTGAGTGATTTTAATGAGAATAGGAATTAATTAAGTATAGTGAGGCATATTTGTAAATGTTATCGAATGTTGGAGAACATGAGATATTTAGGATAGTTGAGAGATTTGAGAATCAGTTGTAAATCTTATATTAGGAGTTGGTTTCATGATTTTTGGATTAAAGAGGATCCTTAGGGATAAAGATGATATTTTAGGATTTTGTTGAGAAGTTTATGTATCTAAACCAGGAATTGGTTATAGAATCCTTTTGTATATATGTAAGCCATAAAGACAAAGAAATATTTAGTCAAGTTAGATAGTTAGATGGTTAGATAGTTAGAGGTTGTGGATTAGAAGTTTGATTGTAAGCCTATGGGCAGGTAGGAAAACGGAGGCCACTGATACAGAAGATTAGGAAAAGGAGAGAGTTCTTGTGTAAATACCTGTTTATTAATACAAATAACTCGATTCTAAGTTTGTGTGTGTGTATGGAGTAATTTAGTTATAAATTGTGTGTGAATTGGAGTAAGTTCTGTGTAACAGAGGTTGTAGGTGGACATTGAGCATAACATAGAGAAGAAAAATGATATGAAGGATCGTAATGGATTACTTGAATCCATTCGAAGGATCGTTGTCAAGATTCAAGAGTGACTGTGTTAAGAGCATGCAGAGTTAAGCTCAAGAGGAATTTGTGATGCAGGACATCTAAAGACTGAAACCATGGAATAAACCTGAACCCACAGAAGAACACTGAAGAAACGACATAAAAACGAAGTAAAGGGAAGAACACAGAAGTGAATTGTCGATGCATAGGAGCTGTTGGATCAACTAGATCAATAGACGAGATTGTTTGTGATAAGCGGCTAAGATTAAGTCGCGTAGAATGGAGTCAAGAACTAAATGGCGGAGATCAAACCTAAGTTCTTGCGAAAGGTGAATCGGGAAATTGATCTAGATCGTCATATCAACAGATCCATTAGATCGATGGATATTAATGGTAGAAGAAGAATAGCATAGGAATAGATCTAGATCGTCAGAACGATAGATCTGTTAGATCGACGGTGATCAACAACTATGGGGGTAGGAGAGTACGGGTTTCCTTGATTGTGGCCAAAGTCCCGCACTCACTCCTAGGCGTTGATCTCATATTAAACCTCTTAGATCACAGTCAACTCTGGGGGTTAAGGCCATTTTAAACTGTGTGCTAGTTGAAGTCCCGCCGACAGTAGATTGATGGCCTCTTATATCCAATGGATATTGGGTCATAAAGTGATTGAACGTTAATTTCAAAACCGGACCCAAACATTTATAGATCAAGGATTTATATTCCTTATCGGCTTCGTAAGGGTGGGTAATCCTCATGCAAGTGTTTCACCTGATATCGCTGTTAACCATTGGATCAAGTGTGCTTTGATCAACAGTGGGGGATCACCAATTAGTTTTGTATTGCAATATTTCATGAGTGGATGAACCTTGGCCTTAAGAAAATGTGATTTGTCATGTGCAAAGCTCAGGTGTATCAACAACCATCGGATTGAATGGTAAGATCGATGGTGGAGATTGAAGCCAATAAGGCTTGGGCCTGAGCAAAACCGAGAAGTTCATCAACACGAGTTATGTGATTTGAGTTCCGGAGGATGAATGGGTTTAAGTGGTGATATGACGCAACAACCCGTTGATCTAATGGAGTGAAATCAACAGTGGAGGCTGAATGCGATAAAGGTGAGGGTCGAAAAATGTGCAAGGTTGTGGAATGGCGGAAAGAGCAATTGTATATCACAAATCGGGACTTCTGAATGCTATATTCTTAAGAGTCCTTTGAATCTCCGCGATTGTGATAAATGATGAGTTGGCACATAGATTTGGGGAATTTCTAACTTAAAACAACCTTTTCGTTGAAAAGGTTGACTAAAGTTCAGACTATTGAATAGTTAAATAAATGGTTACACTTGAGACTTAATTAAGGGCCTTAAACCTTATTTGGGAAGGTTTTCATCATGGATCAGGTGATTAAGGCCTGGGACCAATGACATGCAATTTTATTTACATAATGTGGGTATTGTCAGCTTAGGCTGGCATCATTTTGGTATCAAAGTAGCACAAAGAAATTATGTGTGAAAATTTCTTTGAAAAGAATTTAGAATAGAATTATGTTTTAAGATGTGTATGCAGGAAAGAAGAGATCATATTTTAATTTGAAAAACAATAGGCACACAGAGATAATGTGTATCAGAACTTGCAGATGTAAAATAAATAGAGGACAATCCATTCAAAGTGCAGGTGAATGGTAGAACAAGATCATGCAGAGGTCTTGAAGGTGAGATGATATGTTTTTTTTTAATTTGATTTCAAGATTAGAGAGTGTGTGGTCTTTATATTGATGCACAGGTAACAACAAAAGAAGGTGATAAGATTGCAGCAACCTAGAGCAAGGAGTGCCAAATTGGTTCTAGAGGAAAGAACCAGAGATATGCCAAAAGATTGAGCTCAGAGGAGAGAAGCTTAGTGAGGCATATGTAGCAAGAAGGAGACTTGTTACTGCAGAGGTATTGTTGCAGCTCATAAAGGAAATTCCATAAAGGATGTGGGTAGAATTGCTAAGTAATGAAGGAAGATGATAAGACTTTCTAAGTGAAAGAAGAGGTGGTCAGAACCAAGTATTTCATTGTGATTGAAATACAAGAGGACAGTTGTGTTCTTAGAAGGTGCAGATGTGTTGAAGCCTAGAAGGAGCAAAGAGAAGTGCTCAAAAGAGGTTTCAGAGATAGAGAACCAAGGGCTTGCCAAAAGACCAAGTACAAAGGAAAGCTTGGCGAGCTAAGTGGCAGTAGGGAGGACTTGCTATTGCAGAGGCTTTAGTGCAGCTCATAGTGAGTGAGTGAAGAACTCATAGAGATGGAGAAGAAGATGACTACTGATAGTCATAGGAGAGATTCTGAGGAAGACCAGAATAGAAGAAAAGTGAAGGAGGATGCCAAGGAAAATGGCAAGAGAATGAGTCAAGAGGAGCTTGGCAAGGAAATTGTAGAGATAAAAGAACAACTTGATGCATTAAGGAGGATATTGGAGGAAAGCCAAAGACAAGATTGGGTCTTGAGGAAAAGGGCAGTAAAGTGGCATAAGTTACAGAGAAGGCTACAACAAAGGCAACTAAAGTGGCTAATGGAAAAACTTAGAGAAGTTGAGTTGGAAATGGAAGTGTCCATTTGTGAACCAGAGTAGGGTGAAATTATGGGTGAAGAAGAAGGAATTATTGATTATTTTCTGAACTGTTGGACAAATGCAGCCCAACAGGAGAATGTAAAACCTTATATTGTTGAATCTGAGGATGAGCAATCTTTTGAAGCTTTCAAAAGTATGGAAGAGTATCTTTCAGAAGATAAAAACTCTGAAGTAAAGAATGATGGAGAATGTCTCTTGAATGAGAAAAGAAGTGAATTATTGCAGCAGAAAGAATTTAGTAATACATTGATGTTTGAAGCCATGACAACATAAGAAAAAATTCTTGTGAAAGGAGATGAAATTCAGTCTAAAGAACTGATATGTGAAGCAACAGTTGAGACTGTTGAACCTTGTAATTTTCAAACTGATAATTTGTGTATAAATGCATGAATCCTAAGTAATGATGAAGTACTTATGAAATGTCACAAAGAAATTGAGTTGTTGGAGTATTTGCTGGGAAATCCAGAGTATGATAGTATGATTGCATAGGGAGGAGTTCACTACAGTGGACAAGAGAAAAAAGACATCATTAGAGCAGATGATGTGGAGGGGAGACTAACTGATAGCCTTGAGAGTACATTAGAGAATTCTTTAAAGAGGTTGAAACAACATGCTGATGTGCTGATAGAAGAGGAGAAATTAGAGCAACATACTTAAGTGTTTCCAAAAGAAGAAGAGGCATTGAGGCCTTATGTTTTTTATTTTAATAATTGTTTTGTGAGTGCAGGTTTAGTTGCAGATGTTGGAGGAAATTTGGCACAGATGAGAAACCAAGTAAAGATGGTAGAAGAGGATTCTGTGGAAGAATTTAATCCATGGAACATAGATGTTCAATTGCTGGAGAGAATGCTGGAAAGTCAGGATTCAATGCAGAAAGAAATAATCATGAAAGAGGGTAAGGATTAAAGGAAGGCATAAAAAGTAAGAGTAAAAGTAAGAATTCGACAACTTCGAAGAGAAGAACAACAGTTTGAGGAGATAGTTGACAATAGAAACAAACTTAAAAAAAAAAAAAAAAAAAGAGAAAGAGGTAGAAGTAAGTGGCAAAGTATGGACCAGTCCAAGGATGTGTTGGAAATGGAGAGTGAAGAATTATGGCAGTGGATGATGAAACAGTCCAGGTTGAGGGAAATGACAGCAGGAGGGATGATCAATTAGAACTTGAACGTGATTAACAAGGAGAGGAAGATAAAATAGTAGACAACAGACATACAACAACAACAAAGGCACAGAGCATTCAGACAACTAGAAACTAAAGTTTGGGACCATGGAGGTTTTCTACCAACATATGAAGACACATGATCAAGAGACCATGAATGTTTTCTACATTGGGAGTCTAATGTAATAACATTCAATTCAGAAGAATCATTGTATTTTAGTAGACATAGGGGGGTCTTGTATTTTAAGGAAATTGATTTCCTAAGTGTTAAAATTAATGTAATTACTTAGGCTTTTGAGTGATTTTAATGAGAATAGGAATTAATTAAGTATAGTGAGGCATATTTGTAAATGTTCTCAAATGTTGGAGAACATGAGAGATTTAGGATAATTGAGAGATTTGAGAATTAGTTGTAAATATTAGATTAGGAGTTAGTTTTATGATTTGTGGATTAAAGAGGATCCTTAGGGATGAAGATGAGATTTTAAGATTTTGTTGAGAAGTTTATGGATCTAAACAGGAATTGGTTATAGAATCCTTTTGTATAAATCTAAGACAAAAAGATAGAGAAAAAGTTAGTCAAGTTAGATAGTTAGCTGGTTATATAGTTAGAGGTTTGATTGTAAGCCTACGGGAAGGTAGGAAAACAGAGGCCACTGATACAGAAGATGAGGCCAAGGAGAGAGTTCCTATGTAAATTCCTGTTTATTAATACAAACAACTCGATTATGAGTTTGTGTGTGTATATGGAGAAATTTATTTATAATTTGTGTGTGAATTAGATTAAGTTATGTGTAACAGAAGTTGCAGGTGGAATTTGAGCATAACACAAAGAAGAAGAATGTTATGAAGGATCGTAATGGATTTCTTGAATCCATTCAAAGGATCACAATCGAGATTCAGGAGTGACTATGTTAAGAGCATGCAGAGTTAAGCTCAGGAGGAAGTTGTGATGTAGGACATCTAAAGACCGAAACCTTGGAAGAAACCCTAACCCACAAAAGAACACTGAAGAAATGACATAAAAACGAAGTAAAGGGAAGAACGAAGAAGTGAAGTGTCGATGCATAGGAGCCGTTGGATCAACTAGATCAATGGATGAGATTTTTTGCGATAAGCGGCTAGGATTAAGTCGCGTAGAATGGAGTCAAGAAATGAATGTCGGAGATCAAACCCAAGTTCTTGCGGAAGGTGAATTGCAGAAATTGATTTGGATCATCAGATCAACAGATCCGTTAAATCGATGGATATTAATGGCAGAGGAATAGATCTGGATCATCAGATCAATCTTTAACACTAGAGAATCCATTAACAACTGCCTCAACTATTCAAAACTGGTTGCACACTCCTCTGTCCAGTCAAATTTCTTACCTTTCCTCTACAATGATGTAATAGTATATGCAATGTGAGAGAAGTTCCTGATGAACCTCCTATAATAACCTTCTAGCCCCATAAATGATCTTACCTCATCCACATTTCTAACATCTGTCCACTCCATGATATCCCTTAACTTTCATGGATCCACTGCTATGTCCTCCTTGGAAACATGTCCCAAGTAATGTACCTTTACCTAAAATAAACTATATTTTCTAAGCTTCGCATACAACTCATGTTCTCTTAGTAATATCAACATTGTTGTTAAGTGCTCGACATGCTCTTCCTCATTTTTGGAATATATCAAGATGCCATCAATGAATATAGTAACGTTCAAACACGTCTAGATAAGGACGCAATACACTATTGATCAAGCACATAAAACTAGTTGGAGGATCAATCAAACCAAATGGAATGACAAATAACTCATAATTCCCATACATGGTCCTGAAATTTATCTTGTAAATGTTCTCTTACTTGATGTGTACATGATAATATCTGAATCTTAGATCAATCTTCAAGACCACTACTTCTCCCTTCAATGGATCGAACAAGTCATCAATCCTCAGCAATAGGTACCGATCCTTAATGGTGACCTTGTTCAACTATTTGTAATCAATTCAAAACTTGAGAGTACCATACTTCTTCTTTACAAACAATAATGGTGCACCCCAAGTTGATATAATTGGCCTAATATATCCCTTATAAAAAATTTCTTTCAACTATAACTTTAGCTCTACTAACTCTGGTGTGCTCATCATGTATGGTTCCTTTGATGTTGGTGCTACCCATGGTACTAACTCAATGGGAAAGTCCACTTCTTTGTGAGGTGGAAACTCTGAAATCTCTACCGGAAAGACATCTTGAAATTGCTTCAAAACCAGGTACCTTCTCAATACCTTTGCATGCTCAACATCCTTACCTTTATCTCTAGAAATATGCACTGCAAATAACACACACCCTTTTTTGTGACTATGCTTTGTTTGTGTAGCTGTCACCATTCTAACTTATGTTGCTTTCTTGTTACCTTGCAAGCTCCTTTGTTCTCCATTATCATCCAAGCATTCAATGGCCTTGTTGGGCTGAGAGACTCATTCTACATCCCAGTATAATGTGTAACTTTGTTCGTCTGTCATCAAATTTGAAATTTTTCCCAAATAAAATTAAAAAAAAAAAAACTATACAAAAATACATAAATAATGTCGGTTCATAAAAAAATTTGCATGTGAAGAAATTGGATCCATCTCGACTCATGTTATATCCATATTTAACATGGATATATGCTAGTCATTAAAATCCACTTTTGTCCTATGAAGATATAAACAGTCCATACCCAAAAGCATATTACATGATCCCAATGGTAATATAATCAAATCTGTTGAAGCACACATACCATTCAACCTGAATGCACAATCTCTTACCTAGTGATACATTCTCTTCTTTGTACTTCTAGGCAACTCCACTAACCATGATTATACATTAACTTTTTTATTCAAGCCACATTTATCCACTAAGTTAGAACTAACTTAACTATAATATTTAGGTTCAATCAAAATGGAAAAAAATTGATCGAATATCTTACCATCAACATCGATAATGGTTTCCATGTGATTTTCTTGCTTCTTATCCAACAATTTACAAACCCGTCTAATGTTATGCCCAACATCCCAAATTGTTTGCGCTTTGAGTGCACTATAAATATGAGGCCTACCACCCTAACTTTGCAGACAATACCTCTTAAGATACTCCTTGCCACATTTCCAATACTACAACCATCCTATAACATCACTTTTATTCTACCACCCTCCATGTCATGACCCATTAAACTTCTTGTAAGGCGAAACATTTTCTTTTTGTAACACCCTCCTCCCACATTCACCCAAGTAAACATGCCAGTCAAGGTAAACATGAGATGAGAGGCTACTATGGTCATATTTGACCTCTTATGTGACCTGAATGAAGTGGAATCGACAGAATATCAGACACAATCATCCAACATCATCAAAAAAACCCCCAGGAGACATGTCAACCACTCAGATAGTTTGTCCATCAGTCACACTCTTGTTCTGGATCTCTTAGGCCATAGTCGCTCTCATGTTATGGGAAAGGGAGCAACCAACAACTTAAAATCACTCTCACAGGCTTACCTACCAGTGACTAGAGACCAAAACTTCCAATTATGTGCCAGTGACCATGGGATTCAAGCCACTTTTTTAGGCCGAGAGCCCAGGAAACTACCCAGAATGGACTGATAGCTTGAAATCAGTAAATGTGCAAGGAAGCAATGATGTAAAATCAAGAAAATGAACAAGACCATAACCAAACCCCTATTATCCATGACATGCATTTTGTCAAACATATCATCAACATGTAACCTATAAGTGTAAAAAACGTAATTAAGTGTAGGGATCTCATACTTATCTAGGAATAACTATGAACCATTGTTCACTTGTGTCGTTTGCTACGTTATCATATATTAGGTTTGTTGGGCCTTAAATATTCCCATTTTTCCCTCATACAAATACCATTATTCATACCCTGAATTCCTATGTTTTTAACTCATTTCAGACTCTAATTCCACACTTTGTCATTAATTCGTATCCTACATTTCGTGGTTGATTATCATTAGTTTTCTTGACTTTTCAGTGATTAGAGATGATTTTTTTCATGATTTATTAAAGATGGTTTTTCCATGTCTATTTACTTCAGGGATTCATTTTCAAAACTATTCATAAGTCAATTAAACTAGTTTCTAAAGGTTAAGTACAGAATGGTTGTAGATTAAAATCTCAATTTGTGATCAAATGAAGAATAATCTTGAAATTTCGATAGACATGTTTTGTTTAGAGCAGCGTCATTCAGGTAACACAAAAATAATTTGGGAATATTCGTCATTGATAAGAAGTTATGGTCAGGGGAATATTCAAGTGAAAGTTAAGTACAAAATCGGTGCCTAAATTCTGAGTTAAGTTTAGATGGTTTGACAATTTTGGATCAGCCACAATTCCATATATTTTGGGTTGAAGATTTATTTTGTTACTTTTTCAAGATATATGGAGCTACAATCAGATATTCTATATCACAATCATGTTATGCATGGAATGAGATTTCCCAAGACAAAATTGCCATAACAAATTCCAAAAACATCATTTGAAATGAATTTTTGTAATTTTGTTAGCATTTTGCTAAGATCAGATCCTTGAGCTTGGGATCTCAGATTGTAAAAGCATAGTATATATTTCAGTGATTCAAAGATAGGGAGTTACACAAAGAGTTAAAAATATTTACATAGGAGAAGAAGCACAATTACATTTGTTGGTTGTTATATATTAAAACGTTTTTTTTAGATGAATAAAGGATGATGAATTTGTTATAGCTTTGGTGTCCATATTATGAATTGATTTTAGACCTGTAACACATGGACAGGAAAGGCCGCCTGAACCCATAATGTTTCGAGGGTTAATATAGATTCTATAAGTGTGTTTATTTCCTTTTTATATTGAATTTCTTACAAATGGTTTGAATTAGATTTAATTGTTTTGTCAATTTATTTCTACAATTTATTTATGCATTTTAGATTATGTAATTGCTTTCTGATTTACGCTGTGATCCCGAGAATAGTTTTAGGAAGTGTGTTTTGTTTCAATCAATAGATTTATATTTCATTTCCAAATTGTTTACTAAAATATTTTTCATAATTCCAACACTTCAATTTGTATTCTAGATTTATTTATGTTTTGTAGATTTGAGTAGAGGGAAACAATTTGAGTAGAGGGCAGCTAGTGCATTTCTATTGGTTTCACTTTGTAGGTTGTGGAGTAAGCATTCGATTGTATTCTATACTCAACCACATTCCGTATTCGGCCACATTTTGCACTCTGCCGCATTCTATACTCAACTTAATTATGTACTTAGGCTGTGTTCTGTACTTAGGTCACATTTTGTACTTCGCTGCATTATGTAATCAGAATTGCTCTGATTTAGTTAATTAGAAAAATCTAGTTTGAAAGCGTGAATTGTGTGATTTCAATAGAGTAATAATCATAGTTAATCATTTGTTTATTTTGCAGTTTATAGAATTAAAGACCATTTGTTAATAAATTGCGTTGTGTGAACAATTAACTTTAGGCATAAATTTTATCTTTTAAATGTAGAGTTGTTTTGAATCAAGTAGCTCTCATTTGAATAGATCATTCATTATTTTCCCTAATTTCTCCATAAGTTTTAATTAATTCATTATTTGACTGCATTTATTCCTTTGCATCAATAGATTAGTTTCAAAGTAGGAGTAGAAATTTCATACTTAATCTAGGAATATATTTCAAATTTCATGATTCTAGTTTATATTAGATGTTTTGATCCTGTGTTACCTGTGCTTGTGCCTCGAAGCTTCCGAGTCCCAGATTGATAATTTAATGCTGGAACTATAACACACATAATTTCCCCAACAAGTTCATAGACACATTATCCATTCATATACAATTAAAAAGATGTTGAGATCCATACATAACTATTGTCATAAAATATACATATAACCAGCGTAATAAGAACATAACTACCATAGACATATCAACCATCAAAATCCACATAGACATCAATATATTTACACATAAAAATAAAGGGGATGAATTTATCATTAGTGAATGCCATGGACAACCATAGATGGGACTACCATGTTCCACATGACCATAGATTGGCTAAGCCAAGTCTCTCTCTAGCTAATCACCCCCTGGGCCATATTCCATGCATGAATCTGGGACTCATAGAAAACATCAGAAACACCAATCAACATGGATGCCATTGGATTTCTCTGCCTACACTTTGAGGAATTTGAATGCCTCCTAGTCTCTTAGGCTTTACTGTGCATCCACCATCCGATCCAACGATCATTAGGTCCTACACTAAGACATACTCTCCATGATTTATTGTACATCCCATATCAGGATCACTAGGGCCAACAGAGATAAAATCCACCTCTTAGATTTACTGTATATACATCCATTCACCAACAACGATTCCTAGGCCCATTGAGGCACATAATCTAGCTTTACCGTAACCCACAGTCTGGTGCAGGGGTTACTAGGCCAGTGGCTTCATGATCCTCAGTCTATTTCATGGGCCACTCAAACCATGTGTTTCTTAATTTGGGGATCCACCCCACTCAGCTTCGAATCCAATCCAACCATCCCACATAAACCATATGAGAGAACTCATCTCATAAAAAATATAAGCAAATGGAAAGGCTAGGCTGAAAATACTATCACCCCTGGAAAAGCCCATGAAATGGGAGAAAAGAAACACGTGCAATCCATTGCATGCCAATTATAGCAAGGAAAATATACATGGAATTCGATACATGCAATGAAGTTTGTTTCAACTACTTGATCTTGCCTTTCCCTACTTGATATTTTCTTCCTCTTGCCTACTTTTCCTTTCTTTCTCCAATGCCAAATTTATCCAACAAATTCTAAGTGTCCAAGAGTGAGAAAGAGAGAGAGAGAATAATAAAAGAGCTCCAAAACTCAACTGACAAAAAGCGTACCAACTGATCCTCAGAAGACATTTTATGAATGGGGCCTCTATTTTCTTCATTTTCCTCGTCACGTGCAACATGTGACCTTTAACCTCCTTTTTCTCCTAATTTCCATTATTGTCACAAATAAGTGTGCCAAAAATAGCATTTTTCCTTTCCAAAGCTTTATCCATTTCCTTATCCATAAACAACCAAATGAACGCCCCCTAGGATCAACTTGGAAAGTGTCCCATCGATCATGGTTATTGTTTTTAATTTTTATTACATGGAATTTTCACCAGGGATGTTAGAGAACCCTCCCCCTTGGGGGACACTGTCTTCAATGTTCAATCACACATATACCTCAGGAACCTGATTAAAAAAGACATACTCGTTGTGGACATAACTCGATGCAATATTTACAATGAAAGACCTACTCAAAGACAAAACGTCATGAGAACATGACAGCATACTGCATAGTGGAGCTTTATAACACAATTCATTAAGGTATTTACAATGATCATCCTGCTAAGTACCAATCCACATAATATCATAACAACATGATAACACATCCGTATGATAGCATAATAACATGAAAACATAATCATAATGACATAACATCCATACTGCATAGTGGACGTTTATAACATAGTGCATGGCGGTATTTACATCCATACACGTATATATAGATATGTAACAGCCACAAGGATATGGGGTAAAAGGGAAGGAGAAACTAGTGTGCAGGTTGAAGAAGAGCTTATATGGCTTAAAACAGGCTCCAAGGAAATGGTATCTAAAATTTGACAAGTTTATGTCTGAACAAGGTTATACTAGATGTCACTCTGGTCATTGTGGTTATCTAAAAAAGCAAAATGATGGCAGTTGTATTATATTATTATTGTATGTAGATGACATGCTTGTTGTAGGGTCTAACATGCAGGAAATAAATGTGCTCAAAAGAAAATTGGCAAATTCATTTGCAATGAAGGATTTGGGAGCTACAAAACAAATCCTTGGTATGAGAATAACTAGAGACAAGAAAAATCACCAATTAAAATTGTCTCGGAATGATTACATACAAAAGGTGTTGAAAAGATTTAATATGCACAATGAAAAACTATTTAGTACAACTTTTGCTAGCCATTTCAAACTTAGTAAGGAAATGTGCCCAAAGACCCAAGAAGACATGGATTATATGTCTAAAGTTCCATATGCATCAGCAATTGGAAGCTTAATGTATGCAATGGTCTGTACAAGGCCTGATATTGTACATGCAGTGGGAGTTGTAAGTAGGTACAATGAACAATCCAGGAAAGGAACATTGGATGGTAGTGAAATGGATTCTCAGATATTTGAAAGGTACCACAAATCAAGCATTATGCTTTGGTGGTTCAAACATTTCTCTATAGGGATATGTTGATGCAGATATGGTAGGTGACAAAGATAATAGGAGGAGCACTACAGGATATGTACTTACTGTACGTAGAACAGTTGTCAATTGGGTTTCAAAAATCCAAAGTGTTGTTGCACTTTCAACAACAGAAGCATAGTATGTTGCTGCTACAGAGGCTAGTAAAGAAATGATTTGGTTACAAAGGTTTATGGGTGAATTGAGTAAGAAGCATGATATGGGCACGTTATACAGTGATAGCCAAAGTGGCATTCATCTTGCAAAGAACTCAGCATTTCATTCCAGGACTAAACACATATAACTCAAGTACCATTTCACATGATCAGTGTTGGAAGCTGGAGAGTTGAAGCTGGAAAAGATACACACTAGCCAAAATCCTGCAGATATGCTAACAAAAGTTGTAACCAGGGAGAAACTAAGAATATGCTCAGTTTCAATTGGCCTTCAAGGATGACAATTAAGATGAGAAACAACTAGGTCCAAAGAGGAGTCATTGTCTAGCAAATGAAGCAACGATAGAGCTGCTACAATCATTCTCCAAGTGGGAGATTGTTGGGTGTGGAGCATGATTATTTAGAGGTATTTGTTTCAGCAGGATGTATACCCCAGAGAGTTTGTACACCCCTCCACACGAGGGGCTGCGAGGGGGACTTGTCCCCCCGGTAGGGGTTCAAGGGGGGGGATCCCTCCTGGCTAGGGGGTCCTGGGGCTAGGGGTCCTGGGGTCTGGTGGAAGTGCCCCTGAAGCTAAAAACATATGTAAAATTGCCTTGTAAAAGTATAGTAATTTCTAGCCAGCAGAGGTGACGTCCTACTAAGGAAATCGAGTTTCAGTAGCCAGGAGCCGAGGTGTGAGACTGAGAGGCAGAGATTCATATTTTCTAGCCAGCAGAGCATCCAAAAAAGGAGCAAAGGGATACCCAGCAGAGGTGACGTAGGAATTGCATAGGAGTGATGTAGTTCTACACAAATGCTATGCAAAGGGTATGCAAAGGCTCCACATCAGCGTGATGAGACTCAGATTCTCCTAGTGACAAGGTGAGATCATTTCCCCATTTATTTTGTCCAATTTCTCTCTATATAGGATTGCTAGTTGAGCATCCAAGAATTGTACTCAGATTTTATCCTGTATAATAATAAAACCCTTAGATCTATTGCACTAGTTTTCCTGCATTGGATTTCTTAAGGTATATTTGTCCAAAAATAATGATGTCAATTGTGCTATACTTTCTTTCTTACTCAATCTCTTTTTTCCTCATATAATTTAATCAAGTGAAGGCTATAGTAAATGTATTACGATATTTTCTGTAGGAAATTCCAAATAATTTGTTTAAAGCAATTTCACAAATAGGAGTAATATCATCAGTTGTTACAGTCTGGATTTTGGTTTATAAAATTTTCACAAGCATAGGATAGGCAGAAGAGATATGTAGATTGAAACAATTTTTTCAAGGAGTTCGAGGTTGGGGAATAGGTGCACTTGTGCATCAAACTAAAGAAGAGATCCTTATGATTGGATCGTGTGCCAAGCTGGCACCACGGTTTTGTGGACCCTTCATTGTTGTTGAGAGGATTCGGCCAGCAACCTGTCAACTTGCAATGCCTTCGACAATGAAAGTCCATTATGTTTTCCATGTGTCATTGCTTAAGAAGTATGTTAAAGATGTTTATCATTTGGTTGACTAGTCTATATTACAGGTGCAACCAAATGGAGAATTCCAGTCGAAGCCTCAATGTATATTGCAGAAAAAGGTGCTCATGCTCTGAAACCAAGCAATCGAGCAGGTCAAGGTGCAATGGAAGCACTTTGGGCCTGATGAAGCTACATGGGAGATGATGGATCAGATGTGGGCTATGTATCCTTCATTGTTTTCTGCTTGAGGCAAAGTAGATTTGGTATGGTGTTTTGGTATATGTTTGAGTACATTTTTTGATGATGTTATGGTATATGTACATATGTATATGGATGTAAATACCTCCATGACCTATGTTATAAAGCTCCAATAAGCATTACGGGTGGCATTTCATTATGATGTTATGTTTTTTATGTTTTCATGATGGTTTATTTCTCACTAGGTTGATAATTGTAAATACTGACTTCAACACATCTAGATCATGAATACGACTCATATATTAGAAGCAACACCTTCTAGATTGACTCCTCGTAACATATAATGAAAACTACACATGACATGGAAGCATTACTTCCAACACCTTCACTCACATCCACTCTAGAATCTTGCAAACATCACGCTTTCACCACCACACGTTCGATCTGTCACTTATCCTCCATTTAAAACATAATTTCTTCAAACCATCTTTAACATACTTTGCATAATTGACGCTTCTCCACCTTCCGAAGCACGATGGGTCAGTTTTGATACGTAACCATCCTCTTCACATACCTACATCTGTTGAACACAAGGTCTTCAGTTTTCTTCCCCAGCTATCTTGGAAGCTAGTCTGGGTACTAAATGTATTCGGAAGTTAATTATACAAGATGACCTCTTAAACACATAACTAAATTAACCTATAAGTTGATGTTCCTGTCTCCACATGATGCCACCAACTTATAACATATTATACATAATTAAATTAGTGATATGTTCTTGTGTCATTATATACATTAAGAACCACCAATTTGAAAATATGCTAATATATTCTATAATTTGTCCTTCATTTGTTTTTTCACAAATTACACTTGGACAATAACACATCATAATATAATAAAATTGCAATGCACACCAAAACATTTCTACAAAAAAAAAGCACCAAAAAGGACTCACACAAAACCAATGCCTTCTATTTAGTCTATGCAAATCCACATTAAAGTAACATTGTTGTGAAAATTGCAATGGCAACATCATATTGTTTCTAACAGATCCTAATCCAGACTCCATAACCTACCTCATGACCTTCTTTGAGGTATGGAAAATAGTGTTAGGTTTGTAGGATCTGGCATTGCTAGACATCGAACTCCATGGGAATTCCCTCTGGACTTAAAATATATATTTGAAAATTATTACCTTTCTCCATGCAGTTTGACCCTTTGTCTTTATGGCCAATGACATATCTGTCGCTTCATGGTTCAATTTCGAGCTTGTTTTCATATTTGAATTTTCTGAAGGCATAACATTGCCTTCTCTCACATGGATCCACGATCAACCCCAAAATTAGTGACAATGTGGCGGCTTTGATGTCAAAAAGTTGTTTTCCAAAATCCTCTATCATTAGTTTCAACATATGGTACTACGTGTGTTTCTAGATGTCAGCAAATTTGAGTTGGAGAATTACTTTTCAAACAAAATACATCACCCCATTTGCTTTCATTTTGTTGACATATCCATTTTCTTTTCTTATGTTTAAGGTGCATTTGAATATGTGATTGAAAGACCATCAAATCTCCAAAGTCACATTTGTAGCAATGGGTTTCAATAAACTAGCATTCATGGTCGACCCAAATGACCCTGGCGCAGTTGCAAGATCGAGAATCCTTACATGCTTCCCATTATTGTTTCTCTTCCCATCTGGAAAATGCAATCCAATACTCAATACACATATATCTCTCATTTCTTTAGAGATATTTTTCATGAGGCAGTCATCTCTACAAAATGATACAACAAATAACTTTTGCTACTAAACACAATGCATACAATAGAGGGCATGTGTATCCATGTTAATAAAAATAATATGAATTGTCAACCACATCTCATGCCTAGATATAGATATGAGATGCCATACCCAATATATGTTGATGACAACAACCTTTGAAATCCGACCACAAATTAACTTAAAGCAGAACAACTACAACTCTTGATCTAATTTCTCTCACTAAGATCTGACCCAGATCAATAAGCTTCAATTCTGACAAATGAGAGGTGTTTCATTGCTAGTTGTATTTCTCCCACACGGCTATATGCATCCCTCGCTTTGCAAAGTCCAAAGTGCGGAAGGAATTCAGAAAGTGGTTAAATCGTCGAAGCCTCCTCGACGAACCTTTCAGATTTAGTATCCATAAATATTCTAAAGAAAATAGATTTTCCACTTATGATAAAGTCCAACCAATAACATTATATCCCTTTCCCTTGGCCAATGTCATCCATAAAAATATTTCCGTGCTTCCTAATCCATGTGACCACTGCGTCCTGATCTCTTGATCCCATATTTTCCCAGCTCCGCCACACTGATTTTAATGAGCCATCTTTTTCCATCAACGAATGCGGATTAACCATGTATACAAATTAATGAGTAAAACTATTTATATACTTGCACACACTATTTAATATATACACTTGCACACACTATTTAATATATACACTTGCACACACTTTTCCCTAAATTAATTATTTATATAGGATTAACTATCAAAATTTCCACATCTTCCTAGCCCTCTGTTAGGGATTCAAGCTAAATCTACCTCTGATACCATGTTAGAATTTTCAAGAAAACAAGAGAGATTGATTGCACACAACAAATCACACTTGATATTTTTATTGATCACCATAGGTACAAATATATAGGACACAAATTACTTACTTCAACACATCTAGATCATGATTATGACTCAAAAATTGGAAACAACACCTTCTAGTTTGACTCCTCGTAACTTCTAATAACAAATACACATGACATGGAAGCATTACTTCAAGCAAACCAAAGAAAAACAATTTTCAAAGATAGCTTGGAGCCAAAATTTATCAATTTTCCAAAATTAAATATAATTGTTCATCATTATTAAAAAAAACCTATATAATATATATATAAATATAATATATACATAAATAAATAAATAAATATATACATAAATATATAAATATATATATATATATATTTTTCTGAAAAAATTTATTCATTATCATTCAAAATCCAAGTTTCAAATAACTATATTTTTTATGTTTTAGAGGACTATAAAATGTTGGGCATATTAAAAAAAATCAATGGGGAACATTTTTTTTAATCATAAATCAACAATTTTGTAATTTTACTTTCTCAAAGAAAAGCGGACAACACACTCTCTCTAAAAAATCTATGGTAGAGAGTGTGTTTAGTTCACATTCTTTTCTCTCTTATTATTATTTGGTTTTATTTATTTATCTCTTTTTCTTAATGGGGAAAACATATTCACGAGGTTCCCACTTATATATAATATAAATAGAATATTAAAATTAATCTCTTTTTTGTTATATAAATTGAATTAACCAATTCCTCGAAGGGGGACTCAATTGGCGATCATGTAAACCATTAAATTCAAGATTGAAATCCTTTAGTGGTTCAAGCCAACCAAAAAAAAGAAAAAAGAAACTAAGTTATTCGTATACATAACCATTATATTTCATAATTTCATATTTAAATTAAATATAATTATATATGTAGAGATAAGAGATTTGGGTAGAGATTAGAATTCTAGTATGAGGAAAATGTGTAACCTTGAGGTGACACATATTCCTTCTTTGTTGATATTACAACCCAACGTGAAGGGAAAGTTTCACTCACTCTTAGAAATGAATAACAAATTTAGATGTCCATATGAAAAAACATAATTTGATATCAACTTTCTATAAAAGCAAAGTAATTAAAATAAAAAGGAATCTTATATTTTTACTTTTGAGAGGAAGATGTGTAATTCAGTACTTTTCAGAAACACTTCAATACCTGACTAAACTAAACAATTTAAATATCCATCTTAATTTATTTATTTCAATATCAACTTCACATATATGTATACAGGGAAAAATATATTTTAATATTGGCAATGTAATAAAACATTCAATCTTCAAAGATAAAAAGTAATTGAAATTAAAAAATAATCATCAAGAAATGTGTAACTAATTCAATTTATAATAGATATTTAATATGTGGTATTTAAGAATGTTAATAATGATAAAATAATTCATTATTAATTTTAAATAAAATATTTCAATATGTAGGATTAAGTAATATTTCAATATTGGCCTATATTTAAAAATATATGAATAACGAAACTTTTTAACATGGATAGTGTGGTCCACAAATTAAATATTTCTATGTAACTATGTATATATATATTGCTAAAGGCAGGGCTATTTTGGAATAGGTTTCCATAATTTTAATTTAATCATTAATAATTATTGGGTGGATGGTAGCTACCTCCATGGAATATTCTATAATATTCAAAGTATTAGTTACGTATCAAAAGAATGGATGGCATTTCTTCCTTTTTACTTAAATTGACGCATTAAAAAATGTCACACCAACAATTTTTCCTTTTAATTTTTAGGTGGATGGTAGCTACGTCCATGGAATATTTTATAATATTCTTAGTATTAGTCACAGATCAAAAGTTGAGATCTATTTCAAAAGAAGTGATGTCATTTCTTTCTTTTCACTTAAATTCACTTGTTAAAAAAATGTCACACCAACTAGTCCTGTTATATGTTTTCAAAAAGGAATATATGTTTATCTTAAATATTGTATGTTTGTACAGATAACAATAATAATAATTTAAAATAGGGGCGGCTAAAGGGGGAGGGTTCTTTTATAGCCTTGTAAAGGTAAACATTTTAGAGTATTCGTGTAAATCAAAGTTTTTGATTATTCATTGGGTTTTGCAAAGATGACAACTAATCAAGCATGAAGAGGCTTACCCCACCTATTTTGAAGATTTAAAAACACGATGGTGTTTTGCTCAAGGGGGGAAATGTAATATCTCATGGTAACCCTGTAAATATTGATTTAATATTTATTGCAGTTAAAAGAATGTTGTTTTAATTGTGGGTCGATAAGGCTAAAACTATAAGTAGACATATATGAATATATGATTTTATTTTATTTTATTTGCATAATGTTTATGTGCAAACTATGATTGAGATGCAATGTTAGGAAATCTCACTCAAGTAGTTGAAAAATTATGGGGAGGTAGTTACCTACCCAAAATCCTCCTTTGGAAAGAAGAAAAAACTTCGAAAAGAAGGCCAAAAGGGTTTTTGGAACTTGAGGGAAGAGGAGAGTAAGAAGAAGAAGAAAATAAAAGACAACTCAAAAAGACTTGAGCAGTAAACACTCTAGAGTTGGTTGGCTAGTGGAGTCTATCTAGAGCATGGATGCTCAGAATTTTAATTGTGGCTACATATGGTTATGATCAAATAACCTCTGGGAAGAACATTCTTGCATTGTCTACTGTCCTAGAAAAATTACTCTATGTGGGCAGAAAGCTCAGGGGGAGATGCAGCGTTCGAGATTGATCTCACGGTTGGGTGGAGTGTTACTTCCCCAGTGGTTCGTGACTAGAAAAAATAAATAGAAACTCAGATAAGTGTCAACAAACAGCCTTTTAGTTGTTTTTATAATGGAATGGTGTTTTCTAAAAGAAATATTTATGATCTATTGGATATAGAATAGATATGTTCCATATGAATGCTAACAATATAATTAGTTTAATTTGTGATCGACTCAATAGAAGTCTTGGTAAGTGGATGAACTTACTTAGAATATTCAACTAGGTCGAACCATAATGAATAAAGTGATGGATAAACTTGTGATAATACTCTGATGGAAATGAGTTAGTTTCCCTATCTCAGTTTCTAAAAGAGAAACAACTTGGTAACAATGACATTCCTTATAAGTTAGGCCCTAGAACTAAGCATAGAAAATAGAAACAAAATGGGGACAAATTGATATAATTTAGTCTGGAACTTAATTTTAAGAGACAACTAAACGAATTGTTGGTTGGAGTTTCAGTTAATTTCCAGGTCAATCCAGGGATTTGGCAACCTAGGAAATAGTCCCGAAAGTTACTATAGCCAAAGAATGTAAACCTTTGTAAATTACAAGCATAGGAAAACAAGACTTTAAATTTCAATGTAATTTAGTTCCTAGTTTAAGAAAATACTATGACATGGTGTTTATAAATTGTGAGAGACAAGGACTACTCATAACCAGTGAAATCACAAGCCAAGTAAACTTTGTAAGGAAGTAAACAAAATTAGACATATTGTGATAAATAAAGTGAAAAAATACATCAAATATGAAGTTCAAATTACTTTAGGAATATATATATATATATATATATATATATATATATATATATATTTCAATATGAATAATTAAACTAAAAGAAACATGCATGCAAGTGCCGAGACGATTACATAAAATAATTATGACACAATCGCAGAATTGGGACACAAAGCCTCTTTGAGAAAAAAATAAGTTAACATATTCATCACTTAGTACATTAACAAAATAATTGTGCATGGGTCCCTACCCAGACAAAGTGTCACTCTTAATACTAAAATTCAAGTCTACAACTTGGGTTAGTATAATCTTTTGTCTCCCTTATCCATTCTAAACTAATATAATCTTTTGTCTCCCTTATCCATTCTAAACTATGGAACTATAAATTTGATAACATAAAACTACTCTAAACCTGGTAAGTTTTTTCAAAAAATGTAGGCGCTAGTCACTTTCTTGACATTCAGTTACATAAAAAATGGACGAGGACTAAACATGATATTACTTATAGAACAACGCCAAGAGTGAATTATAACACCAACCTTGTATAAATTATGAAGATTGAAAGACAAATATCAGGCGAACAATAAGAACAAAATAGAACCCCCCTGATATCTATAATTCGCCTAGGAAGAAACCCCACCTGGAACATAAACCTGAGAACATAAAACTCCATAATGAGAAGTAAGATTAGGAGAAGAAAATAATGAAATGGAAACGAAAAAACCCTAGTCAACCATGTGGAAGGGGATACCTATGTAAGGGTTTCGAGTAGCAGTGTAAATCATTGAAGACGAATCCAAGAATTGTACACTCCTGCAACTATAATGACCATAACTCAGGGTTTAAATATAAATATAAACCAATAGAATAGAAAGACACATAAAAATACTGAACACCCTCAACTACATGTTCTCAAAGAGCTTACTAGACAGCCCTGAAGATTCCTCTTCGCTTGAGGGACCTCGTTTTGTGGAATACCATGGTAGAGATTTGAATGGGGCATCTTCCTGGGCATAAAACCCTCATTGTTATCAGTGAGGAAGAAAACAAACAGATATGCATGTGAATGGGACTAGACAACAAGAGAGGGGTGGGTTAGTTTCTCTCTAACCTCTCTCGACAATCAACACTGCCCATTGACCGCAGATCTGGGGATTCATCGATCGGTGAAAGATCCTGTAATGGAAATCACAAAGTGGATGGACCATATACGTCATCTAGAGGGTATGAGTATTAGCTCGTCAACAATACCAAGGTGCATTAAACATGATTTAATGATACACTCACCGTAATCCTAAACCATAGCTTGAGTTTATGTGAAGTAAGCAAATTATGGCTTGATATTTAAAACAAGAGATTGACCATCGGGTAATATGGTATGCCTAAGGTGAAAGGTCTTCAATGTAAAACACATGAACTCAATGTATGTTAACTCAGGTATTGTAAAAGAAAAATCTTAATTTTCGCGTGTGGTATGTAGCGTTAAAAAATAGATTAATTTTTATTTTTTATGTGACATTTAAATACTAAAGTCTAAGTTAATTGTTAAATATGTCCTTAAAGGTATGGGACAACCACCATTATTTTTTTCCTTATACTTTTGAAAAACAAATATCATGTAAACCATAAAATATTCTTCAAGAGTCGGAAAAATTATCATAACTTAGTTTTCAAACTACTAGTGAATCTAGCCATTCCAAGCACTATTGATATTTTCATGTCCTCTTCTTTCAATTAACTTATGGTTTTTCTACTTCACTTTATGTAATATATCTCCGTCGTTATAATACTATTTGATTTGACTATGCTTCATTGGATAAAATGGTGGGAAAACCATATTGGAATAAATATGTAAACAAATATTTATTACTAAATAAATGAGATGTACGTAGTTGAGAATGAGACACCTAGAAATGAGATGCTTGCCATGCCTTCTTGATAAGAATTCTAAATGAAATTATAGATAAGATTAATAGATGGGAGAGAAAGATTCATTAAGTTATTTAGCTGGAGAAAGATGTTAAATGTGGAAAATCATAAAAGCTCTGTGGGAGAGAAAGATGGGTTTTTATGTAAAAGCCTAGGTAACTGGATAAGAAAAAGTCCACAAAGGGGGACATTGCTAAAGGAAACCTTATCAAGAAGAAGAGGCATTAAATACCTATAGAATGCATCAAGAGAGGTTGTTGATTGCTTTGAGGTAAGAGATTCTTAGCTAGGATTCTTCATAACTAGGATTCTCTATTTTAGTTTGGTTTGATTTGAGTTGGTATTTGAATATATAGTTTTGTCTAAAGAAGTGAAATAGAAAGATGAGAATCGAAATAACCCTATGAATTTTTAATTAATTCATATTATATATATCTAAAATAACCAGGACATCCTTCTCTGCTATCTAATAGAGATTTATTGACATATAATAATAATGAATTAACTATAAAACACAATGATGCAATATATTAACCAAGGAAAGAAAAATGACATGGCTTTGGTATTTGTGTGCTTGAAGGAAATCCAACAATGGTTGTGTTCTTTCTTTATCATGAGATGGTATTGAAGAAAAATCTTGGTTCAGAAATTAAACTTTGTTACCGATATGATATGGTTGTGTTGGGTAAGGAAAGGATGAATTGAAGGGCTCAAGGTCTAGCTCCAATTCATAGTTATCCTTGTCACTAAAAAATACAAAGTTATCATCATTTTCTTATCCAGGTAAAACAAAAATTGACTTTGTATTTGTCCACTTGTGATAGTGTATGAAAAAGAGAGCACTAGTGGAAATCAAAGCATGTTGTCCCATCATTCAACCTAATGGAAACCTTATATATTCAACTATTGACTACAATGCAAATCAAATGTAAAACCCACTCAACTTGATCTTTATGTGACATAGTCGTAACGAACTAGTACAATAGAAGCATGCTAACTCATAAACAAGAGATGATCAAAAAGAATAATGGAACATTATTTCCTACCACGTAATTGACATGAATAAAATTTCCATAGAATTCATCCAAAAATCAGAAGAACTTATGGCGAAAGAACATATCATTAGTGTTTTGTACCCTCTTTAACACATGTAGCCTAGGGAAGTAGACGAGGCCAAACATAGCATGATTCGTGTTTTGTACCCTCTTTAACACATGTAGCCTAGGGAAGTAGACGAGGCCAAACATAGCATGATTCCAATTGTGTGGGATATAAAAACAGAAATGTGGAAAAACACGCCTACCAATTCACGAAATCTCACTCTAAATAATAGAACATGTTGAGGATAGTAATGATGAAAATATATCATGTATTAAGATCAAGCCACTTATTGGCCATCAATTAGCAAGGCGGCTGGTATTTTTTACTCGTAAACAAAATATCATAATTTGGTTAATGACTATGTGGATCTTTTTGTGAATTTTTTTACATTTATACTGTGGTGTCCTTGTAGGAGAGAGTGATGAAAGTTCTCCAAGTTTGGTCAAACTAGTTTCTCCTTTCATATTCTTACATGAATGGACAAAGAGCTACCTTTCTTCGGTTTGGAAATTCAGGTGTCCCTCCCTTTCATTCAATATGTGGAGATGCCCCACCATTGAAGGACCTTGATAGTTTTGAATCCAATCTTACAGACATAACAGATGGATCTGGTCCAAATCAAGATGTTTCTATAGTGATTGGAGAGGGAGCAACAACTTGAGAATTGATTAGTATTCCCCTTGTGGAGCTTGAAAGATAGTGTAGGAAAAATGGTTTATCTATTTGTGGTGGTAGGGAGGTAATGTTTTTCCAATTGCTTAGCTTAGAAGAAGAAGAGAAGCATAAGAACCAAGATCAAGATGAGGATTTCAGATATGGGTATAACTTTTCAATCAGAGGGAAGCATGCAAGAGAAACTAATCCTTATATACAATTGGAAGGGGCAAGTTGGAGCACGGGTGAAGAAAGAAAATCCATACTTTATGATGATAAGGACTATATATCATTATCATCATCTAGGAAGAAATTTCAGAAGAAATCATCTTTACGGTCATGGGTTGAGGAACATGAATCAGTGGATGCCTCATGTAGTGGAACTTTACCAAAAAATGTTGGTGTGGTGATGGTAGTATCATATGATGTGCCCCCAAAAGTTCAAAATATTCTAGGACATGTCAAGGAAAAATTATTTCTCTACTCGTTAACTCATATTTCGCCCCATCCACGTTTTGATAGACCAATTATCAAGATCATAGAATGATATTTTCTTTAACGAAAGAGTCGAAGGGCTAACAATTTAAGGATATAATCAATTTCTTTTAAAAATGGATAGTCTTGTCTCACTTGCAATGACTTGGGTGTCAAACTTACTACCGAGACAATGTTATTCACATGTCAAAATTTTGATTATGACTTGGGGTTGAGTTTGAATGAGAGTATTTTGCTTAATATTGTTTAGTCAAGGAAAAGAACCAAATTCAGAGTCCATTTTAAATATGATTCATGAACCATAGTAACAGAGTTGGTGAGCTTAATAGGGGCCATCCTTGTCGTGATGTTTTACATTCGAATGGAATGAATGCATGAATTTCAAAAGGATGAGATATGATATAAACCATGGGAAATTTTGACCAAATAACTAACCCAAACGTGACACTTGAGATATGATATAAATCTTGGGAAATTTTAATCAAATACATAACCAAAACCTTAAACCTAGTAGTGTGAAATCCATCGTTTGAAGTGTGGCTACTGAAGACAAATTTCTTAAATAGTTTTAAAAATTAACATACAAATAATTTATAAAAGCATGGAATTTCGTTGTCAATCAAATGTCAAACCGGATAACAATTAAAGCGATAACCCGCAATATCAATCCAAAATCAACAAGGCATATTGGACAAATGTTCAAAACTCATTGTAAACATCCTAATCCTACAGGCTACTCATCTAAAACAACCAAAAAAGTTACCTTTCCTGGGAAACATGAACGTTAATGATATAAATGACAAAAAGATAAATAATTAAAACTGACTATTAGAACCAACGCAAACAATGAATGATAAACAAAATGAAAATGGGGAAAAATGTCACATACCCACTCCATAAGACTACCATCTGCTTCCATATTCAATGTTTCCCAAGACTAAGCAAGTCATTCCACTGGTGTCCACATCCTTGTATCCACATATAGCTTGCATTGGTCATACCCTTTTGTAAAGAAAAAAAATAAAATAAAATGAAGCCAGAAAGCCTTTTTACTGGTCAACAGTTTAAAGATTTTGAAGTGTGTATTTAAAAAGAAGATTTTCATACCAATATCCTTACTTGCTTTGAAACACTATTTAAATACATCACTTCCTCCAAAAGCTTTACATATTGTGGATTGTCATAATTCAAGTCATCAATTAAATGAAGTTCTATCATCTCTAGAGCATGAGTGCTCTGACGAAAACAACCTAATACACTAATTTCCCTATCATGAAATTCAATTATGCCTACATAACCTATATATACAAAGATCAGAGAGTGGGGATCTGAGATGTCGAGGTATGGGATATTCTGAAAGTTCCTACATTGTATTTCAAAACTAGAATAAGCCAACTTTGCACTCATTTACGAGGTAAACGATATAAATATTCATTATGAACATCATGGAAAAAAGCATGGAAGAATTTTATGGTCTTTTCACATCTTATATCAAGTTAACTTTTTTAGTTTAGTTAGTGTAGATTTTCATTAAGGAATATATATGAAACAAATTCGTTACTTGGTTTTGTTTCATAACTATTGGATATATTGAATCTACAAATAGGACATAATAATGAACCAAAACATAATAGTCAACCTAAGCTACATCAATATATGCTTTGTATATTTATTTTTTTTTATGCTATACATGACAACTAAGTAGAAAATTCAAACATTCTTAAACATTGAAACATGTTGTTTGTTTCACATGTAAAATAAAAGTAGAAAATATGTTTTTTCTGAGATAAAGTTTTCACCCATTAACAAACATTGGAGATTAGGAAGCATCTTCAATAACAATTGAGAAGACACATATTTCTTTAAGAAAAGGCACAATGCATATGACCCGCTCCTTTAATGATTTAAAGCTCCCCATCATCTCAATTAATATGTCGACAAAGAAATTGTATGCATTATCAAGATATGAGTCCATTTCTAGTGTGGTCGAATTACTTCCACGTAGCATATTGAGCCTCAAGATAGAGCATGAAAGCTCTTGAAATAGTATCCCATTCACTCTCAAATATTTTATCATGTATGCCCTGCATACACATATAAGACAAGCTACGTTTACATTGGCTTATATTTTATCCACATACAACCTTCATTTACACTGGTTTCATTGTAAAGCATTGAAAGTAATAGCAAAATCTAGAGTTACAAGGTTTTAGTTTGAAGCAATGTGATTGAAGAGGTTTTGTACATATCTAGTGGTTGTTTGACGCAAATTCTTTGATTCCTCTACTGAGGACCACAAGCGCGAGGCGTGTAGAGAAGGTCGAATACTAACTATCAAATATTCTTTATGGTATGGCCAGTCAAGCGAGGCATCTAATCAAAATGGATGAGCATACAACTAAGCTTCAAAAGGGGTCCTATGCAAGTGATTTTAAATGATATCCCTTGGAAGCTTCAACATAGTACTCAGTACATCATACAGAGGACTACCCAAAAATAGACCATCTGATCCTATCAAAGTTTGAAGAACCATGTCACCCTTTTTTAAATGACCATTGCTACTGTCATTTTGAAAAATAACTTTAATGTCAACACTTGTGATTGCTCGCAGCAATAACCCTGAATGTACTAAGCACCCCAGAAAAGAAGGAATGGCGAGTTGGCACCCATCAATTTTAACAACAACATGCCGACTTCTTGGATAAAACAAGACCTTGTCAAAACTATTTTTCTCACTAGCATTCCTTTTATCTCTCAGAACAAAGACCATTTCATCTTCAAGATTGGCCTAGTGAGTGTACTAATATACAACAATGTTGCTTGGTCCATTAGCACTTGAAACAAGTTTGACTTATTGATCATAACTATAAATGCACCCTCATTTTTCCATATGTCTATAATAATGCTTCGAGACAACTCATTTTCTTCAGGATAATAACTTGAATCGACATGTATTTCACCACTTAGTAGATATTTTTCATGAGTCAAATATATAGGCTTATGGTTCAATACATTGAATTCTAATAAAGGCATTGCAAAGAAAATGCACGAGTTCAAGAAATGAAGCAATGTGCACACGAGAAGCTTCTAAGCAGATTTGCTACCATCCTTTCTCAATCAACAAATTCATGGGTTCTTTGTTTGGTTGTACGATGTAAGAAGCCACGGGATGAGTAGACATAATACGCAACCAATATCCTTTTTGTACAAACACTATCTTTGAATGATCAAAAACACCAACATTGACATCAATAACCTTTCTCTCACAACACCAGTCATCATCCCAATCTAACAAATCAAATGAAGGTCCATGTTTTACCTCAAGAAGCAATGCGCCAGGTAGTACTTTCTCAAATATGAATTCATCTTTCTCATTTGTTAACCTTGAAGAGTTAAGCTTCTCTAAACCTAGAGTTCAACAGCCAGAGAAGTAAGTGATATAGAAACTGAGGAGTCACATCCTTCCTTGGATATCACTGATCTAAAGATATCAACAATGCCTTTATAAATTCAATGTCAAACATTGATATAGTTACTATCACATCAATATGTGATGGGGAAAATTGAAGACCAGAATCACTTTCTGTTGTTGTGTTCAGTGGGGATATTCGATATTAACCTGGTTGAACCTCAAAGAAAAAGTTTCCCATATCAATAATCCTCTATAGTTGAGGCTTAACATTGTCTGGCCCGTGTGACAAGCCAACTTGATACTTGCCATAATAGCCATCTGTCACTAATTTTAGGGAACCACAAATATTATAATGTGTTGCTTCTACCTTTCGGATTGAAGCCATGTTTGGCACAACCATGAAATTCTCCAAACTACTAAACTTGAAGTGATCCTTCTCAGCCTTGATTGTGTAGCATGTTGATGTTACATGATCAAGTTTTTAATATCCCTGGAAATCTATTGTATCTCTTTCTCTCCCATCAACTAATATCTTAACACCTACAAAACAGACTCCTTTAGAAGTCACCACAAGTCCTCCAACTAAGAAACATGTGACCTGAAATGGCTAAGATATATTAACATGATTTTGCTCAACAAGAACCTCTATAGATGGAAGTGAAACATCAAATATTGTATTCTCATCCTTGTAGAATGGCAACAACCTTTATTTTCCATGTGGAATAAAATTAAAATCAAATTTCCCATCTGCATCAGATATTGCATGACAAAGCGCTTGATTTGGCCAAGGAGATTCTTTGAGGGAACTTCACCTCATGGACATCATATCAATAAAGGTATACATGAACACCTAAAATAGGGTTACCCTAAGAAAAAAGTAAGCCATCTGTATCATAACTTGGGATGGAAAATATGTCAACTACTACCAGATTTCCAAATCCCTACTCCATCTTTGGAGAGCCTCTTTGGACAATTATTAAGAGAACATGAGAATCACGTATTTGAAAGAGAATATTATAGAAAATATACTCTATAAACCTCAATCATTTTACCTCATGCGTAGCGCCACCCTAGCTAGGATCGACATTAGTTATGACCTTGTATCTTCTTCCTTTGTTTAACAATTGGCTCACAGAGCTCGCTCTTTCCACTTCTTCACGTTTGATTTCATGGAGGGCTACTATGTCCTCCGAACACTCATCCTTACATAATCTCCAAACTTATTATGCATATCAAACGAAGGCAAAGAGAGAAAAATATCATAGCCTTTCCTTTTTTTTAAATGTAGTGGGATTTGATATGACTTGATATTTGTATATTGTTCGAGGATTGATGAAGTTTATGTATTCATGATGGGAAGCAACCAACCTATATTTCCTTGGAGTAATATTTGTAAACATGTAACTCCATGTGACATAAACACAACATTAATGAGATCATTTCTGGTGGAAATAAGTTCAACCTTCACATTGACACCACCTCCATTTATATGTAGACAACTTTCTACTCCAACAACCCCCATCTACAATGGGTGAGATATGTATTGACTTGACGGTTGTGATCCACTGATACATATTCACCCATTTAAGATATATTCACCAAGTCATGGAATATGAATATTTTTTATCAAATCTGAAATTGTCTCATTCATCTTCAAAGAGCTCTTGAAACAATTTTACACTATTGTATCGAATCTGCACAAATATATTAAAAAAATTATTAATGTATGTTGCTTGATTACCAATCAAAATTTTTAAAACAATACAGCACCAACAAATTTGTATTTCATCTCCTTTGCACATGGTTCACCTTCCTTCATAGAATGCATATAGCTCGTAGATCTTTTCTAGGTGCTTCAATTGTTGTAACATATATTTTGTATATGATCTTGATAACCTCGCTATCTGCAATATGAATATCAGTTTGCAATGATTCATTTAATATATAATTTTTATAATTATGGTGAATTGATAATTCTTTAGATTAAATAATGACAGAGATTATATGCAGATATTATATGCAAAATAAAATTTACATGAGTAAATTTTTAACTTTTCAAATTCCACTTATATCATCAAAATATCGAGTAAGAAACATAGAGTATTGTTACAACTTACGTTGTTTCATGAACTAACCATCGTGTCAAGAGTCTGCCCATAATTCTCCATAGTATTAACGCAAGTCAATTGCTTCAAAAATTTTATTGGGTTTCCTTTACGATCAATGTAGGGATTAGATTTAAAATGTTCAACTATTATTTTTAAAAATTCTTGAATTGCTATGGGATTTACCACCATAGAAGCAACCTGATAAACCTTTACACCGTGCTTTCCAGCATGTTTGGCCATGGCTGCTAAATTTTCATTCGCAACCATGTCTGTCGATATCTGCAATTTGAATTCAACCAAAAAAAATAACACATTTTAGAGAAAAAGGATAATGGTTTTTTGAGTCAACGTTTTGAAGACATATATGGAAGATATGATCTCCCAAGAGAAACAAATAATGTAGAGAAGCTTCATAAATTAAATAATTAAAAAATGTGATATCTAAGTTTGGAACCATCCACTATCATATTCCAGACATAGTTGAAACACATAATCTAATAAAAAAAAATTATATGGAAATACTCTAGAAAATCTAAAATTAATTACGAAATGGTTTTTCACACTTTGTTAAGTGTTACTCGCTAGTTAAATTTTTGGGGCCTCGCCAATCGGAGGTCACAGGGTCGAAACCCGAAAGCTCTTGGGGTTAGGTCTATGGTGACCGAGGGGTGGACCCCCTTCGGGTGGGGTCCACCCAGATTTCTCGAACCTGGACGTAGCGGACTCACTGACCAGGGCCCGCGAACCAGTAAGAAAAAAAAAAAAAAAGTGTTACTCGCTAGATATAGCATAGTATCTGGATCGGCCAAGAAGAAAGATAGTTGACCTTTGTCACAATGTGTAACAATTTGATCAATCTTTCTACAATTTGAATATTTGATTTATCTCAACAATAATGTGAGAGTAATCGAGCATCAGATTTGAAGTTTTCCTCAACTTCGTCATAGACTGACTTTCGATGAAACCTTGACATCCATTGATCCGTCGGTAGCGGTTCAAACTGCCAGATGTGTAACCAACATCTTAAGCACCCACCATCTCTCCATTACAAGGAACTTCGAATCTAGAAACCTACTAGTTTTTTTCCAGGTTTGAGGAGCTCACTGCATCTCTCTTTCTCTAGTTCCCAACTAGTTATCGCTAGTTCAATCCCGATAGAATCTCAAATCACTCTGATGGTTGAGATGTCAGTTTTCAGGGGCACTAAACACATGGATCCACTAAAAAGCCGGCGGAACAAACTGGATTAGTTTTATCCTCCTGAAGATTTGGATAGGTGTTACCCTGGTAGAAATAATACTAGATGTAAAACAATGCCTTTACATTGCCAATTATCAAGGCAAGATGATCTATAACCCCTAGGCAAAATCACCCAAAACCCTAAATTTATGGCACTTTAAATTATTAAATTATTAAGTTAGTTGTAATTCAAACTTTAAATAAAATAATTACAAATCTCTTTACTCTCTTTGAAAATAGAAAGCAACTTTTCATTCAAATAATATTATTTTAACTTTCAATTAATTGAAATTTATTTTATTAAGTAATATAAAATTGTTTTTGGTTATTTATATGCATTTTTCAAAGTTATTTGTAATTTTGTAATTTTAGATTAGAAATAAAATAGTTATTGCATCCATGGGGTAGATCTCTCGTAAAAACGTAAACATGTAAATGTAATATTTTACATTTAACATTGTTAATTTAATGTAGGTCCTATTTAAAAATCAACGTAATTATTATTATTATTATGTATAAACACAACATAAATTTAAAATATAAAGAGATTTATGAATAGTAAAAAAAAAGAGCTATGGTAAAAAAGTAAAAATATAAATAAACCAAATGGTAAATAAATAAGACTTTTTATAGACATATTTACTCCAAAGGTATGGTAATTTTTTTATTTTTTTTTAAATAAACTAGAGTGATATGGGGAAAAAAAAAAAAAAAAAAAAAAAAAAACTTTTTTATCTTCACTCCATCAACCTCTTTATATTTATGAAAAATCAAAAAAAAATTATTTAGGTGGATCCCGTCGGACACAAAATTATTAATACCATGTGCCAATTAGCATATTTATAAAAGAGGTATGATAAATAAATAAATATAGAATAGGTATAAAGATGTATGGTAAATAGATAAAAACATATCAAATAAGATTGGAAATCAACATCTGGTTATATACCAAGCCTATTGGCCAAATACCATTTTAAATAAAAGAAATATGATAAATAAATAAAAGTATAAATAAACAAGAGATATGGTAGATAAATAAAACCTCTTTTTATATTTTCTCCATAAACCTCTTTACACTTACTAACACTCAAAAAATAGGTTTTATTTAGGTGAAGCCTATGGGAAAAATACCATGGGCCAAATTATTATTAATATCATGCAAAAAATACTATTAACCACAATATTAATATTAAAAGATTATTATTATTATTATTATTAAATCTAATATTCATATTAATATATCATAATATTTATTATTAAATATAATAACTTTGTTTTAATCCAATATTAAATTTGTTATATTATAATATATATTAATATACCATGATATATATTAACTCTATATATATGGGAGGTATGAACAAAGACATAATGTTATAGAGGTGGAGAGATAGGGGATTGACAAGGGAGAGGTGGAGATAAACTGAAGGAGAGGGGAGAGGAGGAAAAAAAATGAGAGAGAGAGGTAGAGAAGGGTAAAACGGGGAGAGGGAGACACAAAGATGGAGGAGGGAGAAAGAGGAGAGTGGGAGGGATATAGTGAGAGGATTGGAGGGCAGAGAGAGAGAGAGAGAGAGAGAGACAGAGACAGAGAGATAGAGAGAGATGGAGGAAGAGAGATAAATGTAGCAAAGAAAAGGTGATAGAGGAAGGATGAGAGAGAGGAGGAACGAGGGAGGGATAGGGATATGGAGTTGGAGGGGGCAGAGGGAGGGAAGAAGTAATACATAGAGAGTGAGAAGTGGAGAGAGAGAGAGGGACTAATAAGGGAGAGATGGACAAAAAGAGTGTATGTTTAGGGGTGAGATAAAGAGATAAATAAGGAGAGATAGAGAGAAGGGGGGAGAGAAGGAGATAGAAGGGTAGAGGGAGGGATATAATAACATAGGTAGAGAGAGAGAGAGAGAGAGAGAGAGAGAGAGAGAGGGGGAGAGATAGAATTGGAGGGAAAATGGAGAGAGGGGGATAGAAGAGAGTGAAGAGAGAGTGAAGAGAGGGGAATTAGAGATAATACTTGAAGAGAGAGAAGGATAGAGAAGGTAGAGGAGAGTAGGAGAGAGAGAGAGAGAGAGAGAGAGAGAGAGAGAGAGTGATGGGGGAATATAGAGGGAGGCAGGAGAGAAAGGGACAAAGAGGAAGTAAGAAAGGGAAGATTTGAGAGAGAGGAGGAGAAAGGAATGGATAGGAAGATGGAGTTGGAGGGCGAGAGAGGGAGAGAAGAAGAAATACATAGAGAGTGAGAAGTGGAGAGAGAGAGATGGAGTAACAATTGAGAGATGGAGAGAAAATGTGTATGTTTGGGGTTGAGATAAAGAAAAAGAAGGAGAGATGGAGAGAATGGGGGAGAGAAGTAGAGAGGAAGGGATATAGTAATAGAGTTGGAGGCTGATATGTGCGTGTGTGTGTGTGTGTGTGTGTGTGTGTGAGAGAGAGAGAGAGAGAGAGAGAGAGAGGAATGAAGAAAGAGAGGATGTGAGAGAGTGGAGTGAGGGAGGGAAATAGAGATGGAGTTGGAGTTGGAGAGAGAGAGTTAAGAAGAAAGAAATATAGAGAGAAAGGTGGAGAGAGAGAGGGAGTGATGAAGAGGACAGAAAGAGAGGGAGAGATGAAAGAAGTAGGGAAGAGATATAGGAGCCAGGGAGAACGAGAGAGTGGGAAGAGAGTGAGAGAGAGAGTGTGAGAGGAGGACAGAGGGATAAGTAGATATATTGAAGAAATAGAGTATATGTTTTGGCGACGATAAGAGAGCTAAACTGAGTATGATAATAATATATATATAATAATATAATGAAATGGAAATGAAGAGAAGAAAGAAGAGAGTGATCAAGAGAGGCAAGGAGGGACAAAGATATTGATAGATATGAAGTGAAATAGCATGTGTGTTTGGGGGGTTGAGATAGAGTGGAAAATAAGGAGAGATGGCAGGAGATA
>APFE030294151.1:14932-54836 GCA_000404065.3 Pinus taeda | reverse complement strand
AAAAAATAAAAAAAATAAACTAGAGGTATGGTAAATAAATAAAGCCTCTCTTTATCTTTACTCCATTACCCCCTTTACATTTATGAAAACTCAAAAAATAGGTTTTATTTAGGTGGATCCTCCTAAACACATAATTATTAATACCATGGGCCAATTACCATATTTATAAAAGAGGTATGATAAATAAATAAATATAAAAGAGGTATAAATATGTATGGTAAATAAATAAAACATATCAAATAAGATTAGAAATCAACATCTAATTATATACCAAGCCTATGGGCCAAATATCATTGTAAATAAAAGAAATATGATAAATAAATAAAAATATAAATGAAGAGGTATGGTAAATAAATAAAACCTCTTTTTATATTTTCTCCATAAACCTCTTTACACTTACTAACACTCAAAAAATAGGTTTTATTTAGGTGAAGCCTATGGGAAAAATACCATGGGCCAAATTATTATTAATATCATGCAAAAAATACTATTAACCACAATATTAATATTAAAAGATTATTATTATTATTATTATTAAATCTAATATTCATATTAATATATCATAATATTGATTATTAAATATAATAACTTTGTTTTAATCCAATATTAAATTTGTTATATTATAATATATATTAATATACCATGATATATATTAACTCTATATATACTGGACGTATGAACAAAGACATAAAGTTATAGAGGTGGAGAGATAGGGTGAGTGACAAGGGAGAGATGGAGATAAACTGAAGGAGAGAGGAGAGGAGGAATAAAAAGAGAGAGAGGTAGAGAAGGGTAAAACAGGGAGAGGGAGATACAAAGATGGAGGGGGAAGAGAGAGGAGAGTGGGAGGGAGATAGTGAGAGGATTGGAGGGTAGAGAGAGATATGGGGGAAGAGAGATAAATGTAGGAGAGAAAGGGAAAGAGAGGAAGGATGAGAAAGAGGAGGAGAGAGGGAGGGATAGAGATACGGAATTGGAGGGGGAGAGAGGGAGGGAAGAAGAAAGACCTAGAGAGTTAGAAGTGGAGAGAGATGGAGATATGGAGAGAAAAAGTGTGTTTAGGAGTGAGATAAAGAGACAAATAAGGAGAGATGGAGAGAAAGGGAGAGAGAAGGAGATAGAAAGAGAGAGGGAGGGATATAGTAACATAGTTAGAGAGAGAGAGAGAGGGAAAAGAAAGAGAGAGTGAGTGAGAGAGTGAGAGAGAGGAAGAATGAGAGATAATAATTGAGAGAGAGAAGGAGAGTGATGGGGTAAGAAAGAGGATTAGAGGGAAAAAAGAGAGAGAGAAAGAGAGAGAGAGTGATGGGGGAAGAGAGAAGGAGGTAGGAGAGAAAGGGAGAAAGAGGAAGCACAAGAGAGAAGATTTGAGAGAGAGGAGGAGAGAAGGAGGGAGAGAGGAGGAGAGAGGGAGGGATAGGGGGATGGAGTTGGAGGGGGAGATAGGGAGGAAGAATAAATACATAGAGAGTGAGAAGTGTTGAGAAAGATGGAGTAACAAGGGAGAGATATAGAGAGAGAGAGTGTGTATGCTTGGGGTTGAGATAAAGACAAAGATGGAGAGAATGGGGGAGAGTATGGGGGAGAGAAGGAAAGAGGGAGAGAGGGAGGGATATAGTAATAGAGTTGGAGGCTAAAGAGTAATAAATAGATTGATAAAGAGAGGAAGGAAGAGAGAGAGGATGTGAGAGAGTGGAGTGAGGGGGGGAAAGAGAGATGGAGTTGGAGGGGGAGAGGGAGAGAGGTAATAAGAAAGAAATATAGAGAGAAAGGTGGAGAGAGAGAGAGAGGGAGTGATAAAGAGGATGGAGAGAGAGGGAGAGAGGAAAGAAGTAGGGAACACATATAGAAGCAGGGAAGAGGGAGAGAATGGGAAGAGAGAGAAATAGAGGGAGAGGGAGAGGAGGGGGGGATAGGTAGCTAGATTGAAGAAATAGAGTGTATGTTTTGGGGGTGATATAGAGATGCAAATGGAGATAGAGATATAGATGGAAAGTGAAGAGAGGAAAGAAGAGAGAGATGGATAGAGGGAGGGAGGGACAAAGAGATTGATAGATATGAAGTGAAATAGCATGTGTGTTTGGAGGGTTGAGATAGAGTGGAAAATAAGGATAGATGGAGGGAGATATAGATATATGTGGGGGGGAAGAGGGAAGAATATTTCTTGTACTAGATATATTGGTTTTAGTGTAGATGGTGATTTCTAATCCAATTTGATTTCTTGCACTAGATGCATTGATTTTAGTGTAGATGTTGATTTCTAATGATATTTGATTTCTTTCACTAGATGCATTAATTTCGATGTAGATGATTTCTAATCCTATTTGATTTCTTGCACTAAATGAATTGATTTCAATGTAGATGGTGATTTCTATTCCGATTTGATTGATTGCACTAGATGCATTGATTTCAATGTAGATATTGATTTTTAATAATGTTTGATCGCTTGCACTAGATGCATTGATTTCAGCGTAGATGGTGATTTCTAATCCTATTTGATTGCTTGCACTAAATTCATTTATTTCAATGTAGATGGTGATTTCTAATCATGTTTGATTGCTTGCACTAGATGCATTGATTTCAGTGTAGATGTTGCTTTATAATCATATTTTCTTACTAGGTGCATTAATTTCAGTTTAGATGTTGGTTTATGATCCAATTTTCTAACGTGCACTAGATGAATTCATTTGAGTGTAAGTGTTGATTTCTAATACTATTTGATTGCTTTCATTATATGCATTGATTTTAGTGTAAATTTTGTTCTCTAATCTTATTTAATTGTTTGCATTAGATTTATTAATTTCAGTGTAAAGGTTGATTTCTATTTTGATGTAATTGGATGTATGATGGTACATTAATTTTAAAGTGATTGGATTAACATTGTGCATTGATTTCAGTGTAAGCACAAAAACTAATTGACAATGTACATTGATTTTTGTGTTATAGTAATTCAACCTATTAATATTGGATAGAAGGAGAGACAAGGAATGATGTTTACTACAATAGATTGAACTAAAGATTTAAATGGTTTATGGTTTAACCTGTCATTTTCATATAATCCATATGAAAATATGACGATCAATATGAAAAGATGACAAAAGTAACAAGGGTGACAATAAGAATAATAGAAGAAAATAGTTTTAGATTAACCACAATGAAGACTATTTTTAATTTTAATTGACTATATTCTTATTATTCACATTTTCTATTATTAAACAATATTACATTGTCCCTTTACATTAAAAATTTATATTTCATCATTTTTCATCATTAAAGTTATTATTATCACAACAAACTAAGGAAACTAAGAAAATTTAAAATTAAAATATACAGATTAATCTAATACATATTGGCATATTTAAAATGATTATATTAATATTAGATGAATTTACGTTTTATTGATAAAATTAATCATATGTTCGTTATATTTTCTTTGCCGCACATGACTGAAACCAACCTAGATTCATCTTAAGTCTGGATCTATCAAGCACCGAGAGGGATAAAATCTCTCGAGGTACAAACCTTTCCTCAAGTTTTGCTCTCAAAAAAGAGGTTTGCAACTCAAGATATGTGATCCCTCTCATCGCTTGATAGATCCGGAGTTAATATGGAACTAGGCTAGCTTTATTTTAAAATTGAGGAAATTACAAATTTCTCTTGTTGTTTTGGTGAGTCCTATATGACAATTGGATTTTTGGTAGGGGTTTGAGGTCTCCCTTTTCTAATGTTGGTTCTCTTTCTTGTCCTGAAGTAAAGTGGGGCTTTTCTTTGTCTCTTTCCCTTTGATTTGACAGGTGTACTTAGGGAAGTTAGAGTAGCTGCTACCTCTTTCTTTGTAGGCTCTAGAGACACTCTTGGTGATTCTTCTTCTTCTCTACTTTGAGTTGCAGACCTTTGTTCATCCTTCTATCCTTCATCTTCTTTTTCATCCTCTCCTTTGTCTTCTTCTTCCTATTCTTTTTCTTCCTTTGTTTCTTCATTGAAAGTAACTTTTCGTTAAAATAACAATTCTTTACTTTCAACTACATAAATTGATATAAAACTAGCTTGGATCTATCTTAATTTTAGATCTCAATTTTGGACCTACCAAGGGCAGAGGTGATCAAATCTCTTTTCACTTAAAAAAAGGTTTTTATATGAAGAGATTTTATGCCTATGACACTTGGTAAATTAGGAGTAATATGATTGAATTATAATTATAATTATTAATTTTATATTTCACTTTACTTATTTTTATTTTAATAATTTACCCCAACTTTATTTTGCTTAACATTTTTCACATTAAATTTTATTTTACGGAGTTTCCTCAAATTAAATGTTAAAATAGATTTTCAAATCAAATAAATTGGCTATATTTTTTATATTAAAATTTCTTTTTAATTTTCCCCATGGTGTAGATTAGTTTATGATATAATGGGTTGTTAAGGCATCTCTTATGATCTTATTGGTTTAAACTTTGATTAGCTCATGTGCAAGTGTGAAGCATAATGGATACACTTGGACCGGTGATTTGGGTAGTGAGATTAGAAATTGAATCTGAGTTACAAACTGCTATAGTTTTCATTCTTCTTATATCCAAATTAATAATTAATAATAATTTATTTTTTTTAATTTTATGAATTTAATATATTTATCAAAATTAATTTTTTTTTAAAACACATTATTTTTGGAAATAGTTTAGGTGATGGAAATAAAGGAAACTATTTTGTAAGCATCTTCTAAATTGTATCTCCACTCAAACACTCTAATAGAAAAGAAAGTCTTGACCCCACCCATCAAGCAAGCCACCCAATGTCCCCTTGGTGGCCTTCTCTCACTCTTTAGACTACAAGAAGGATATCCTTATCTAGGGGGGAATCCTTAAATATCAACCTAAGCTAGTTCATTGAGTAACGAAAGGAATTTCCTTAACAAAGACAAGTGATTTGACACTACTCACTCTCAAAGTAAAAGGTTCGGGATAAGTGTGTGAATAGTCAAACAAACCATGAATTATTAACAAATTTTGAATGATTTTAGTTACACAACTATGCTTATTCATGCAACCAAATTATACTTGAAAAATGAAAGATAAAGCTTGCTCAATTAACCATATAACATGAGATGCTAGTGAAGCATGTATACAATGGCATAGTAAAAATATAAAATGAATCATAAATTCTCTATACAAGTAAGGCATTAGATCATTCATTCATCATATTCATGAGCATTGGAGATTGAGATTTTGTTATCATCATCAATAGACCATTCCACAATTAAGAGATCATACACCAACAATATTAATTATGTTTGGGACAACAAAGAGTTATGTGTTTGCGATGATAAATAAAGGAAATATTCAAACTTGTTGTTGTTACTAAGGAAAATGAAGACACCAAAGTTGAATGTGGACTACTTACATGTTTGTAACATTCAAATGTCATCCATTTATCATCATGTAAGTTGCATGAAAGAAATTTCGTAGTGGTACTAAGGGAACATTCTTTGATCAAAGTTCATACCCTCTCCTTAGCATTACCACTTTGCAAGATGAAGAATAAATGTGAAATATATGTGCAAACAAATAAATAAGTTGGAAAGGTTGTTGAAACATATATAGGTGGTCATGTCGTGTTGCAAAAGGAGGTGTTGGCCCACTCCCCTTTTCGATAATTTTTCAACCTTTGAATTTGATTCCCTATGAATGTGATCAAATGATACGACCCTAAAGACTAAAACAACCATTGAATCCCCTATGACTTATAGGTTTAGATTGTTGAAGTGATGCAATTAAAATGACTAACATAAACGGCTAATTCATATTATTGTAGTTTTTGTTAGGTAGTCATATTTATTTTCTAGTCTAAACTAGTCATTTATGTTAGTCATTTTTAGTAGTATTACTTATTATCTAGTCATATATTTGAACTGGTGGCTGAAATAGTTATTTATGTTAGTCATTTTTAGTTGGGTCTCTTAATATTGCTAACTTTTGGTAGTATTTCACTTGGAAAAGTTGTGGTGACTAACTTTTTCAGTCACCTAGTCACTAATTTCACCATTTTATACTAGTGTTAAGAAAAGATGTTTTGCTAGTCCACTTGAATAGATTCAAATTCTTCTTTCAATTCAAAAATTTTTTTGACTTGTCGATCATTATCAAACACTTTCCAGTTTCCTATATTATCAGGTATAGTAGGTCTACGCCTAACTTCAACTTCATATCTATTGCTGGAATAAATTGGGATTGTAAATAGACTTGTTGAAATAGCCAAAGAATCTACAACATTGTTATGTTCTCTAGGCTTGATGGTGAAATTATTCTCTTCCAAATTTTCTAGTAATTCAAGAATCAGATTTATGTATGCTCTCATTCTAACATCCTTGTTTTGATAGGTGTTTTTAACTTGTTTGATGATCAATTCAAAATCTCCAAAAATAAAGATTTTCCTAGCACCTAAATTCTTCAAGACTTCTAAACCCAAAACCAATGCTTCACACTCAGCCATATTATTTGTGCAATCGAAATTGAGTTTATAAGAGAAAAACTTACTCTCATCTCTTGGGCTAATTATCCATATGCCTACACCAACTCCATCTCATCCTGTAGCACCATCAAAGCTCATGTGCCATCACCCTTTCCTATAAATTTCTTTAACTTGTTTCTTCTTTTACGTATGTTGATTTTCTGTGTTGTTGGTGATTTCATTGAAGAGTATAGATGAGCCTAATTCAGTCTCCATTGCATATACTAGAAATTTTTAGGTTTGCTTTCCTGCTAACCATATATGCCATCCTAGACTCTCTGTATAATCTCTTTCTTCACCAAAAACTGGGATAGTAGCATAGGACATATCCATCTGAATGGTTCCTTTGACTTTGGTAGCCCATGATCTAGATAGCAACATACCAAATTTTTAGCCACAATAATATCCATCAGTATAGTCTTAGTAGGAATTTGACTTAAAGCAACAACCATATATTTGATAAGACCTATACATTTCACCCTTTTTGAATCAAAAGAAAATAAATCTTTATATGGCCTGGTTATATCTAAACCCAATCTCTCCATGATGACCTTAGGCATTAGATTATGTGATGCCCTCAAATCTAACATAGCATTATGTAGTGTCATGTCATGGATGTTTAAACTCACGTAGAAAGGTGGTACCTCTTCATTTTGTTCATCTTCTGCTCTTGGCCCTAAGAACACAATAGGAAGATCTTCACACAAATTCAAAATATCAGATGATCCAGCTTCAACATTAAGCATTTTAAAAATTTTCTTTTTATATTTTGTAACTCTTATTATTTCTCCAAAAGGCATAACAACCTTTATCTTTGAGACTTCATTCTCCAATTTCAAAATTCGTTGTCTTTTCAACTTCTTTTGCAGGGGCAGGGTTTTATTTCTTTTGTTCTATAACCTTTGGATCATCTTTCTTAGGCTGAGTTTTGTTTGCAACTAAAGGAACATATATTTTTCTCAAATTATACTGATTTTGCATCTCTAGAATAGCATGTTGATAGCCTTATAAGTATTCTGATTGTGGCTCAGTTTCATCACCATCCAAGTCATTATAAGATTCATCATGTTCTTATTTTGTTAAAAGCACTCCTTTTTCATCTTCATCTAAAAAATGAATGGTATCTTCTCAAATATATGGTTCCATTTCCTCGTTATCTACCATGTTTTGATGGAAAGGAGGCCTAACTTGTTGGTCGGGATGATTTATCTGTTCTCTTTGCTTTATTTGAATTTGACCTCTTCTAAAATTTGGATTTCTAACTTATGTCTCAAATTGTGCAGCAGGGGGATTATTCCCAAGGCCTAGTCTATCCATGAGTCTTTCCATTGTTTTTGTTATGGGTATCAAATTTAACATGAGAATATGTAGAAGGCGGTTCTTCCTCTCTTACATTTCCTTTACCAATTTTAGACCTCTTTGTTGCAACTATATTAACTTCCACTTTCACAACATCATTCTTCATGTCAGCTAAGGTAGTAGACTCTCTCTCTCTTAATAGGATGGAAAACTCATAATCAGAGGCCTCAACATAATGTAATTTAGAAGCACCTAGGGGAGGCTTAATGTGAGTAGGAATGGAATTATAGACATCATTGAATATTTTTAAAAAATCTTGTATTGATCCATGGCATGCTTTCTTCAAATTATTATATTCATTCAAAGCTTGTATATGATTAGCTTTACTTCCCATTTCCTTATGAAAGTGTCTTAAAATTCATTCCAATCATGTAAACTTCTTGGGGTTAAAGCTCTGAACCATTTCTTCACCTCACCAATGAAAATTTGTCCAAACATCCTCATTTTAACATCTTCATAATCTACCTCTTCTAGGTCTATAAAGTCAATGAACTAGTCAATATGTTGTTTTGCAATTATTCCCTCTTCACTTCCAATTTTTTTTTATTCTAGTGGACTATCCTTGAGGTAAGTCATGAAGTACGGCTTGTAAAACAAGAGGAGCATATCTAGTAGGGCCTGCCATAGTAGAAGTACTAGCAAAAATTCCAAAAGAAGGGGTAAAAATGAAACTAGTAGGAGTAGTGATGAAAATAGATGTAGTCGGAGAGGCTTGAGTGATAGAGACTTTTTTTCCGAAGTAAACGTACTTCTTTCAGGTAGAGGGAAACTAATTTCTCTTCTTCAAAAAAGTTCGAAAGGATCAAATTCTTTTAGCTTTTCTAAATACTCTTATTCAAGTGACAATTTTGATGCAACAAATTCCTAAAACCTATCCTTAACTTCTTTAGGAACCTGAAAAATAAAATCTAACTCTAGTTTTGGTAAATCATTCTCTGATTTAGATCGGAGAAATATAGGCTTATACTCTTAATCTAATCTAATACCTTCAATATTTTGAATATCTCCAGAGGGTAATGAGGTAGATCTTAAGAGAAATGAAGTACCTGATTTTGATGAGCTAGCATCTTTCTTGAGAATGTTTTCTCGATCATCAACTATTTCTGGTGGATTAGGGTCTAGATTGCTCCTCGTATGAATCTTCTTGGAAGCCACCTTTAACTTGAGAGTATCAGTGGAGTCGCCAAGGTAGAAATGCAGCCTTGAAAAATCTGATCTCCTGCTACCTTAAAGAGCTCATCTTTTGAAATGAAACATCGAGGATGATATAACTTTCAGATTCTCGGTAGACGTACCAAAATGTACTTGGTTGGGACCAATTGGGTTGTATCAACCTTCAACCAAATTTAACTATTTCAAACCAACTTTCAACTGGAATTTAGTCCTTCCGGCTTGAGAGGGCTCTCTCAAAATATTTATAAAATGACTTTGTTAAACTCAAAACTCAAATGACTAACTCTGATCTCTTTTTTTGTAGTTTTGTAGGTGAAAAAGAATGTAATGACTACCACCATTTGGCATGGAGTCAAATTAAAATAAAATATCATCAACAATAGTGTTAAATATAAGTTGAGGCATATATGACTTTAAAACTAATACAAATGAACACCTACAGTTATACACAGTAAATGATGAAAATTGGAGCTATGTGACAAATTTCCAAGTATCAAGATACTATGTAGAACTTAGAAACAACATAATAAAACTCAATAAATCCATAATAAGAATCTCATATACAAAATCAAAATGCTGCAGATTTTCTATTAAAAGACCAGAGTATTATAGAAGGCCAGTTTCTCACATTCCCAATCAACCCTTCACACAGTGAAAATTTTACTTATTTATAGAGATGGATATCTTTACATATCTTTCCACCTAGGCCATATTCAATCTATCATTCTAGAGACTTGTTCCTCTCTGATTAATGAAATTTTACGAATTCAATGGGATTTCTGTTACAACAAAGTTATAATATAAATGAAAGTCGTATCTAAACAAAATTCATCTAACTGTTACAATAATTCAGGAAAAATTGCAATTGTTTCTAATGTTAGCGCTATATTTGTGGAAATTCAGAGCATCCAACCTTTCAAATTTGTTGTGCTATTACTAGGCTTTTAAGTGAGAAATATTGTTTATCTTGCTAATAGGTGTGTCGTTTTTTGTTTGAAACATGTTTGGAAGTGCCATTACTGTCCCACTGTGTGTCTATCATGATTTCTTATTGTCTCTTTAATGACCATGTTGCTTTATATCTGCCGAAAACACCTTTGTTGTCCTCTTTCTCCGCTATCCTCTTTGATGACCATGTTGCTTGGAACACATCCTCACTACCCCACTGAGCAGAAGTGGAAGATCTAAGTCGTTGCTTGGGGTTGATTCGATCTGGACTGTTGATCCAGGCCTGCTACTATCGCAGTCACAATACACCACTAAAATGAGCTTTTACATTGCTTTTATGATGATTTTCCAATGATTCAGACTTGAAAATTTTTTAAATTATAACACATAACTTTATTGGATCCATCGCAATTGGTAAAAGGAGGGACCTTGGAGGGACTGGTGATATTGCGATTAGCGGGGAAAGCTGTAATATGCAAAATAGGCCTTTATCGCAATTAAGGGATGGAGATATATCGCAATCAAGGTATCGGTAGAGGGAAGGACTTATGCTATATCGCATCGCAATTGATGGAGGGATATTATTATCGCAATCAAGATATTGGAGGGAAGGACTTTCGTTATTGCAGTGGTTTTTTTGTGGGTTGCGGTTGCGATTGCATAATCACAATCAGAAAGGGAATAGGGGGTCCATAGTGATATGCGACACATGGCTTGTATACCAAGTTCATGTAACTAGGCGGGGAGATATCGCAATCGGGAGTGGAATAGATATCGGAGCAATCACAATCGCAATCGGCGAGGGGTGAGGTTTTGCGATATGAGCAGGGATGTTTTTTGTAAAGGAAAAAGGGTCGATTGTGATAGGATTTGTGGGTCCCATCACTTTTTTTTAAAGGCTTACAACATGTTTATTAAAGTTGGAGGGAAAAATGTTTAGAGTTATGAAACACTATGGGTTTGTGGCTAGAGTTTTATAATAAAAGGGTTTGTACCACAATCAAAATTGGGGGATGAATGGGCGGAGGTGTTATCTAAATGAAAAAGGGAAAGGCTGATTGCGATAAAGCACATGTAGCCTGCAGGTCCCAACTTTAAAAAGGCTGCGACATAAGTTAAAAATGGGATATGGCTAGAGTTATACATGAAATGGTTTTTTTGTGGCTAGAGTTAAAAGGTTATATAACAAAGGATTTGCGATGAGAGTTAAAAGGTTATTGTGGCTAGGGTTTTGCATGGAAACAACTAAGATTAGAAAATGGGTCATAGCAAGCTAGAGCTTTCAGAAAACAAAGGGGAAAAGGGGAAAATGAGGTTTGGGAAAGAAAATGGGTTATCATAGATAACCAAGTGAGGCCAAATAAAAAAAGAAATGGGCGATGAGGTGAATGCCAAACAAAAAAAATACAAAGGCGACATCCTTACTCATTCATGGCGATTATGCAAGAATATGATATCCAAACGCAGAAAGGAAGAATGATCTCGAATGACCTAGGTGTTCCACTTTGTTGCTAGGGTATAAATGGGTTCAAACAATCTCACCGTCGGATTATAATTAAATCATAGCCCTTGTAGATGAGTAGACGATATTGCAAGCAATGTGATTTTCACATGGGCCTAATGTATGTGGCCTAAAACTCTTCGGCATAAGGTTCAAAACGACGCTCTAAGGTGCTAACAACTATGGTTGGTTACATCAAGAACTAACCCCAAAGCAAATGTGAAAGTTACAATAATCAATGTGAATTAAGTAAATACACTATCGTCAAACCTTTAGAAGATTTAAGAAGGGTCTTGAAATCAATTTTAGCACATGGAATTAACATTACCATGTGTATTAGTCACTCTATAAAGCAATTCGAGGACTAACATTACCCAGTGTTATGATTGGAAAGAGACATTGAAATTAGGGTCAGCAACTCAAAAACATGGTACCCGTGCCCAGGAATTATTTTATAATGAAACAACATAGGATTTCATAACATGATGATCCATACCATATTAGATTAAAAGGCACAGAACTATACCACCACAGCAGTCTGATTGGGAGAAGAAATTAGTCCTCGCATAACAATATATCACCGCATCATCCCAATTGTCGAACTGATGTCACACAACGATCCCCAATATTGTCACGACGGTCACATGGCTTCCATGTGATGGAAGCGGATGTGGCAGAAGTTGATTGTTGGTTAGTTTTCAAAGGGGGAGTGGTACCAACAATATAGGGATTCGCACAAAAGTTATAAATACTAGTGGATGAAATCTGCACATACTTAGTTAATGTAGGTGAATGAATGCGACACAAGCATAATATAAATATAAATACTAGTGGATGACTTCTGCACATAGTTAATTTAGGTGAATGAATGCGACACAAGCATAATATAAAAGTTAGGGGAAGGGCGCTCTCTATAAAAATGAGAAACAAATTCATATTGTGAAGAAAATCCCCATGATATATAGTATTATGTGGCCGAGAGAGAAACCTCCTTACAAATATGAAATATTCATCCTAAACCTAGAATGGGGATAATTCTCGTGCCAAATGTGAGATCGTTATGTCCGAAGAACAAAGGAATCAATACAGGCTCATAAAATAAAAGTACAAATAAATATATACTGTTTAAAAATGGAACCGAAGTGATAAACAAGACCAGGAAAAGTATAAAAATTAAGGAAGCAAGCAGGATCATGACACTTTGAATTACTAGTATTGTGGCATATTTTAGTCAATATATATCTTTTTTTAGTAGTTAATATATGTGAATACAGTTATTCTAAACACTATTAATATTTGCATATTTTTTTTGGTTTTAATTAATTTATAGTTTTTTATTTGGAATTTACTAATACTATGTATTAATGTTAGTGTGATTTTTTGGACTTTCAGGTGTTGGAATTCAGTGGAAAAATTTAAAGTAAAATTTTTATTTTTATTATTTAAACTGGTTTTTTATTGTATATATAGATTCAGCCCCCTAAAAATCCTTAAGGTACCTAGATTATGCAAGGGTTACCCAACAAACTTGTGATTTCAGTAAATTTCTGCTAGATTCTAAGAAACTAAACCAAAAAAATTTCTATTATAATTCAATTCTATTAAAATAAATCTTTTTTTTTAATTAATTCTCACAAATACATATGAAATGTACATATATTCTATATAAAATATATGTTATTTACCATAAATATAAATGTTTAGTCATATTTTAGGTGATCGAATTTTTTTTTTTTTTAATTCAATCTCACAATACGGATGAAATTTACATATATTCTCTTTATGGTATTATACCTCTCTCCATATATATATGTACACTCTCTCCACATATATATATTATGAATAATATGTTTTGGTCAATATTTAGGTGAATCGAGTAACAATACATGATAAAAACTCACAATACATGATAAAATGTCATATTTTCCTATATGGATTTTACTCTATATATATTATATAATATATATATATATATATATTATTTATTTATAATATATATTTAATATAAATATATAGGTTAATTATTTAAAAATATAACGTACATATGAGAAGATATTATACCTGTAAATATATATATGTTAAAATATAGGATATTATAACTGTGAATATATATTATGTTAAAATATACGATATTTTATACATATATATTTTATGTCAATTACCTGAAAAGATATATTTTATGCCGGGTAATATATTATGTTAAAATATGCATTATTATACACATATATATTTTATGTCAACTACCTGAAATGCAGTTGTGACGTAGAATGCGGTGAGCGTGGAACGAACACGCGACCTTAAGATCTTCAGTCTGACGCTCTCCCAACTGAGCTATCCCCGCTACATGAACATATAGAATATTGAAAAGGTGGCGGGACTGTTATCACCAGATTGTTGCATGAAGAATTTTTGTGATCTTGTTTGTGATGCCGTAAGGATGGCAACTAGATTTTTCTCCGTCACATTGATACGAATTTTGCAGATAAAATATAAGAGGACATAATTGAACAAATTTACTGCTACTTGTATATGTGCCTTTACTTCCTATTAGGCTATTAGGCTAGGGCTGCTTGTGGATTGACTGCAGCAATCGGATTAAATAATTAAATAAATAAATAAAAAGTTTAGGGAGGTCATAATGTCATTTAGAAATTAATAAAAATTTTAGTCAGAAAACTGCCATCAAAATTTAGTATTTTAGGTGTTTTAAAATTTTTCTTGTGGTGTTGAATTTATATTTACTTTAAAAAATGATTCAAACACCGCACCACTTAATTTTTTTTTGAAATTTTCTTACTATATTCTAACAAGAAATTTGAAGTCCATGAGAAATTGTGGCCTAATAACACTAAATAAAAATAACATTTATATCATTAAATTTCATACAAAAGAAAAATAAAAATGTGATATATCACACCCTGTATCTTTTACTCACCAATTCTCAAAGAACAAATGGTATAATATATAAATATATGTTATTTCTATTTAATTGGATATAATTAATGGTTTATGTATTAAATCTTTATTTTTTTTCTATTTCTTAATATAATTATAAATTAATCTGCAAATTATTTAAAAAAAAAATCTATTGAAACTAGTCTTAATTAATTAATTATAAAAAAAACGTAACCCTAATCGACCAATATTAATCACATTATACCCTTATTTTCAATAAAGATAATTTCATTAGAGGGACGACAATGCGTCTGAGCTGCATATCCTCTTAATTATGTGTCATCTACTTTTCTGTTTACGAGTATCCTCTTCATATCTTCCCAAGCATTTCAAGTGATTTTTAAATGCATATACTCTCTTTCTTAACTGTGTCTGAACAAACTAAAAGCCAAATGCAATGCAATGCAAGCTCTCAATTGGGTTTTACATAACGTAATAGAATTTCATTGGAATAATTAATCAATTTACTAGATGTTAATTTCCTTCAATATAATTTCATAATAAATAAATAACTAGCTAGTGAGCTGGTTTCAATATAATACCCCGCCGCTCAACCCCTACGACTCCCCGGAAGCACATTATTTCACATGTTTTGAAATCGTTTTTTTTTTCTTCATGAAATCATCCCCACTTTATGCATCTCATCCCCACTTCATTTTATTGTAACCTATGATTCTTGTCGTTTCTACTAAGCCTGGCATTTGCATTACATGTCCTTCCATTGTGTTCGCAAGTTCATGTATAACTGAATATACCAAAAAATGGCTGGAGCGCCCCTTAGAAAATGCGCATTAGGTTAAAGCCGAACCAGTAGGGAATGTAGCTGAAAGGGTAGAGCTCAGAGCGTAACCAATTGGGGATGTAGCTCAAACGGTAGAGCGCTTGCTTTGCATGCGAGAGGCACGGGGTTCGATACCCCGCATCTCCACGTTGGGTTCAATTTGAAGGATGTTAAAAGCTATGAAGGCATTTACTCTTATTCTTCGTTGCATTTCATCTTATCTCTGTTTTACGGATGAAAATAAATTCAGTGGCAAATTGGTACGCTTTACAATATTGAGAGAAGTTACATAAATTATGTGTCTGTAATTTGCATATTTTGAGTATTACTTATTTAAAAATATATTTTTATTAATAAAAATTCACAATCTAGTTTTAAAATGTATTCTTAAATTTCTATTAATCACGGTATCATTTTCCTCTCATCTCTGTTTTACGGATCAAAATAAATTCAGTGGCAAATTGGTACGCTCTACGATATTAAGAGAAGTTACATAAATTATGTGTCTAATTTGCATATTTTGAGTATTACGTATTTAAAAATATATTTTTATTAATAAAATTCACATTCTAGTTTTAAATTGTATTCTTAAATTTCTATTAAAAATACAAAAACACATAATAGTTAGATTGTGCCTCTTCTTATATTTTTGTCATTTTCCAGTATATTTTCTGGTCAATTATGCTCAAGATACCACAAGGAATTGTTGTTATTGTAAGTTCATGTCATGAATTCTGTGCAATTTGGGTGTTTATGGATTTCTTACGGTGTTGAATCCATTTATGTATTCAAAAATACATTTTAAACAACAAGAAAAATCACAATCTCGATCAAATTTGTGCCGTCTAATTTCAACGAAAAAACAAAATTGTCTAATACTTTGACTATGCCCTATATGTGTAATCTAACTATTCAACATTTTCGTCATTTTCTAGTCAATTTTGCTCAAGATCTTAAAAGGAATTATTGGAATCATAAGTTTGAGTTGTATGATATGCACAATTCAAGTGCCCAATGGATTTTTTAGTATGATAAATTTATTTACACAATCAAAAATACATTTTAAATAACAAAAAATCACAATATCACCTTCATTATTTTAAACTTTATTTTTTTATTTTACTATTTTAAATAACAACCATGTTGGATGGTGTCTCCATAGATGTTGATAAGAATTTAGATTAAAAACTTGTTTCCATAGAACCAGAAAAGCCCTTTCTTCCTATAAGACTTATGTCTTTAGGACCCAAGGAACAATTGACAATATTGTTTTCTACCGCTAAGTTCTATAAATTGTGTTATAGTGTCTCTTAGGATAGTAAGATTGACCATTTACCTCAAATACTTAGTCTAAACATGAGCGCTAAACAAGAAAAATACTTCTTGGTCGCAAATGATGTTAGATAGAAGGAGTGTCTAAAGTTATCATAACATGGAAGCATTTAAACTATTCTTCTATTTGTCAAAGCTAGTGCTATGATCTTGATACATCGGTTGCACGATATCCTTTGATTTTTGAGTAAATTGATTAACCTATATGGGTTGCTCACATTAAACCAAGGAAACCAAAAAGATCTTAATAGAAAAGCATGACTAAAAGGCTATTATCATAAAAAATAGTCAATTAGCGGAAGAAATGTTTTGATAATGAAACAGGAAAAAACATTCTATTAAATTAAGTGAAGAAGCTAATTATATAATACGTGAGGAGTGAAATGCACAACACAAATGAAAGAATGTGTATGTAGATATATATAGAGATGATGTTTTTGCAAAATATAGTATAATTGATAATAATATACAATGAAAACTTAAAAATTTAAATGTGCTAAAAAACATAGGTGTAAGTTATATGTGTATCAGGAAGTGGCCTATAAATTAGAGAATACAAACTTCAATACCAAAAATTACTTAGGTAGAAAGAGCATTTGAGCTCTTATACTATTGATGTAGGATAAGGATAGGAACGAGACCTTGCTAGTTCATCATCTTTCAATTTCTAAGAAAATTGTTTAAACTATACAACTTGGTCACTCTAAACCAACAAAGCCAAGAAAGCCACATTGGAAGTCAATGACTAAAACATGATTATGACAAACAACTTATGAAAGGAAATAATGTTTCAACAATGAAAGTGATTCATTCAATGAAGAGAGAAGATATTTATATAACTATATGTGAGAAGTAAAGTAAATGGAAAACTTCAAAGAGGATGCATGTAGATATGTACATAACTATGCATTTGCAAAATATAGTAAGGAGTAATAAGAACACAAAAATAAGAACTAAAAAGATCTAAATATTTTCTGATTTCAGGCTTCTTTGATCCATAATGAATTACGAAAATTCTTTTGGTAGAAATCATAACATAATTTTTTTTGGCCAAAAAATGTAAATATGTTAATAACATATATGTCACTAATACATGTGGATTAGAAAGTGAACCATAGACAAGGGAATTAAAACCAAAATATTAGAGAATTATAAATTGATATATTATTATTGGTATAGAATTCAATTATTTTTAAAGGACGTGTAGGAAGTTAAATAATAGATATCCTCATTATTTTCCATGAAGAAATATATTATTAAAAATTGATATGTAATGCAAACTTGAAGGTGATGGTGACATTGCAAGTACAATTTTTATGTATTGTAGGCAATGGATCACTTTGCAACACACATAAAATTAGGGCCTTTTAAACTTAGTTAACAACATAAAACAAAGACAATAGACCATATCAGAAACAAATAACATCAAAAATGATAAAGGAGTTCACCCCTCTCCTAGGCTACATCTCCTAGTTCTGCTTCCAATGTTTTGCCTCTTTCATAAGTGCTAAAATTTATGTTTAAATGACTTTACAATGCTCAGAATGTAAAACTTATGTCTCCAATGGCTTCATAACTGTCAAAAACCCTCACCTAGGCTCTTTTTGCACCTCATTTGGCCAAAAACTAAGAAAGTTATGTTTATTCCAAGTTTTTCAAAATTTCCACAGCTAACCATCTTACAATTCACCCCGTACCTGGCTTGAGCGCCCCAAACCCAGAACCGAATCACAATTTTAGCCTACAATCATGTCTAGCAGTGCAAATTGTCGAACGCGTTAAATACCCAATAACCTTGATTTTTCGAAAATTAGGATCATATGAGGGTAAATGCCCAGGGGCTGAGGCTAACCACCCGCCCCTGTCAGAAAACCCCCAACAGAACTAGCACCTAGGCACATTGCTTCCCATAAAATTGGGACTAGGGCCAAAAATCGCGCACCAAACCCAAATTCTTCAAGTGCTTGCGATGATGGCGTGAGGTTCTATGGCGCCATGGGACTAGAGTTGGTCCTTAAACTTCGTGCCTGTTTCAACAACCCCCCAAAGATTGCTCATGTGGTTGCGTTGGGTATTAAAATAATGGGTTGGGGCCTTACCTTAACACCCTTAGCCCAAACCCCTTTCTTTGCTCCGCCATGGGTTACATGCTGTGGACGCGACCGTGGGCTAGGCACATATAACTCTTCCCTTCTCTACATGTTAGTGTTAGGGTTTGATCTACATTCCTGTGGCTTATTGTTGTGGGCAATGATTGTGCTTAGGGCTGGGGCTAAGACTCGAGCCCTTGGATCCCTCCACCACGATTTTTTGGTGTGTAGTGTAGTCGAGGGCTAGGGCTTAGCCCTAGCCCCTTCCCTCATATGTGCACAACATCAAACTTATATATGGTTTTTGAACCATTGTTAACAAGGAACAATGTTCTCTCTAGTGGTAAGGCTCTTTGCTACTTGGTGGGAGGCCTCGTGTTTGACTCCCCTAGAGACCTGTTCACCCATAAACAAATTTTAAAATGCCACCAGGAGGCCACTTGGCAGCCATTCATTAACCCAAGTGGCTTCCAACCATTGGAGCCAAATAATCACAATCATTCATATAAAAATAATAAAATAATTCAAATCAATAAGATTCAAATGTATTTTTTTTTACCAATCAAGAGTGGCCAAGTGGTAGCCTGTTATTGGCCCAAAAACGTACAGTCAACCTATCACCTACAAATGTTTACCTATTTAGGAATTTGATCAGAACGTGATATCATGAGCATACAATATCGGTTTTGAACGATTCAAGTCGCATTGGATTCAGGTCGTCGAGATCTTCGCACTGGTGCAATTTTCGAGCAATTTTGGACACTCTAAATTTTGAGCACTTTACTGATCCACTAGATCACTCCTCACAACTTGAAGATTTTGGACCTCCAAAAGACTATTTTCAGTCAACAAACAGATGAACGTATATTTCTCTCACCCTTGCCTTTTCAATCCATTTTCTTTTGCCTCGTTTTGTATATTTGAACCACATATGAAGAGATTTCTCATTCCTTCTTCTTGAAGTTCCTATTTCTCTGTCAAGGATAGGATCTTACTGCAATTCTTAAAGATATTTAGAAGAAAAAAAATTTGTTAAAGAAATCTGAACATTCTCTCCTACGTCTTCAATCAAAGGAGGCTTACCTAATTTCAAGTTATTTTCACCTTGAAGTTTTTCTTTATTGATGCAAATCCTTACTCATCTCCAACTTGAAAACTATGGCCAACACAATGTTGATCATGTTCAACCTTGTTTTTGGCTCGACTCTTCACCAAATGTGAACGTCATGGCCATGCACCATTCTTCCTCAAAGCCAAAACACCAGGAGACCCACAAGAAGATGTATTAGAACCAATGTTCCCTTTTTCAAGTCGCTCTTGCATCTGCTTCTTGATTCATTATTTCTCTAACACTAACATCTTGTTCAAATGAATGTTCAAAAGTGAATCATCCTACCGCAAATGAAATTTATGTTGCTTTCCTCTTTTAGGAGGAAACACATTAGATTTGTGAAACATCTTATCATATATAGTAGCAACTTCAATTAAATCTAATTTTAATGTTGCATCACATTCTTGTAAGGCTTCAGATTCATCAGCGTCTTTATGTTTAATCATCAATAATGTAAAATTATGACTAGCATTTACAAACCTCTTTATTTGTCCAACGTTCACAAGAAATAAATTCAACTTCTTGCTATGTGCTCTAAAAATGTACTCAATCCCATCTTTAAACAAGTGATACTTGTTCTCATTGCAATGAAAGATGGTTTTCTTGTCATATGATTATTGGCTTCCCAAAACAATCCCACAAATGTCAAGTGGTACCACATCAAGTTCAACCTCATCAATAAAATTTGCAGGGATGGGAAAGCATTACCATGGACTTCTTCATAGGTTTTTCGAGTATAGTGAGACAACATGATTCTATCATGGTTATTGTGGACAGGTTGAAAAAGGTTACGCACTTCATTCTAGTGAAGTCTACATTCTTAGATAGCTATGTAGCACAGGTATTGATCAGAGATGTGGTTAGACTACATGGTGTTCCGAGGAATATCGTGTTAGAGAGGAATGAAAAGTTCACTTCCAAGTTTACTTGTTTGTAAGTTTGGGCACAGAGTTGGCCTTCAGTAAAACTTGCCATACCCAGACAGATAGACAGATAGAGAGGGTCAACAAGATATTGGAAAACATGTTGAGGATGTATGTGATGCATCAACGGCGAAAGTGAGAAGAGTATCTTCCACTAGTAGAGTTCAATTACAAAAAATGGGTATCAAGAACCTTTGAGGATGAGTTTGTTTTAGGCATTGTATAGGCAGAGTTGCAATAATCCAATCAATCAAAGTGATCCAATTAACAAGGTGTTGGCGGACATGGAACAGGAAATGCAAGTAATCAAGAAGAATCTAAAGGAAACACTATTGATTTGGGGTAGCATCGGATGTGCTTTAGGCCTCAAATATTTTAGGGAGGCTTGGGCACATGCATTCCAAAGAACCCAAAAAACCATTTTGGGAAATTCCACCCAGAGACAATTATATTAAAATAATTAATTTTTTAATGGGGTTTCTAAGTCTAAAATGCTCGTCTACATGGTCTTAAAGAGCTTACCAGACAACTATGAGAATCCTGCTTTGCTTGAAGAACCTCAGGCCATGGAATACCATGACATAGGTTTCAATTGGGCATGAAATCCTCACTAGTATCAACGAGCAAGGAACTAAACTGATAGGCATGCGAATGAGACCATACAATGGGAGAGGGGTGGGTTAGTTACTCTCTAACCTCTCCAGACACCACCCATTGACTGCAAATCTGGTGATTCGTCGATCGGTGATAGATCCCAGAGTGAAAATCGCTAAGTGGACGTGTCATATACATCATCTGGAGGGTTTGAGTACCAACTCATCAACAATACTAAGGTGCATTAAACATGGTTTAATGATACACCCACCATAATCCTAAACCATATCTTGAGTTTATATGAAGTACGCAAATTATGGCTTGATATTTTAAATAAGAGATTGACCATCAGGTAATATGGTATGCCTAAGGTACAAGGTCTTCAATGTAAAACACATGAACTCAATGTATGTTAACTCAGGTATTGTAATAGAAAAATATAAACTTTCACTTGTGGTATGTAGCACTTAAAATTAGATTAATTTTTATTTTTTTATGTGACATTTAATTACTAAAGCCTTAAGTTAATTGTCGAAGATGTCATCAAAGGTATGTGACAACCACCATTATTTTTTTCCTTTAAATTTTGAAAACAAATATTATGTAAAGAATATGTCATTAGAGGTATGTGACAACCCCCATTATTTTTTCCTTAAACTTTTGAAAACAAATATCATGCAAACTACCATATATTCTTAAACAGTGGAAAAACTTATCACAAACCTCTAGTGAATCTAGTCATTCCAAGTACTATTGATATTTCCATATCCTCTTGTTTCAATTAAGTTATGGTTTTCTATTTCACTTGAAATTTAACAATATTGTGCATATCTTGGTCAATAGGCTTTTTTTATTATAGGTGGTTAATGGTTTTCCTACTTCACTTTGAATTTACCAATGGTGTGGCATATCTTGATTTGTATACTTTTATGTATATAGTTAATATATGTGAATATAGTCGTTCCAGACACTATTAATATTTCCATGTATTCTTGATAGTTTCAATTAAGTTATGGCTTTTCCACTTTACATGGAATTTATGAATATTGTGGCATATTTTAGTCAACATACTTTTGTTCTTCTTTTTATGTAATTAATGAGTTTTCTATTTACAATTGTTGTGACAGGTTTTTGTATGTAGCTCATACATATGAATTTATCAATATTATGGCCTAATATTTTACATAATGAAATCTTACATTAACTTTTACCATTAATTTAATTTCCAATATCCCAAATCAATAATAGTTTCCCTTCCCTCGTTAATAAAGATGGCACATGCCATTGTTATGCAACAAAGATCATCCAAAATTGTATTCACTTATATATCCAGAACTATAATCTCTTATTAAAGCTGCGAAGGGGTGACTGTGGATCTTCAGGTCTGTGGTGTGACTCTCCCAATGTTTTAGCCCTGAAAACAATAAAATATTTGGCATGATTTAAAAAAAAAAAAAATCGTAGAAATTTTTTGAAATCCGAATTATAGCTAGTGTCCCAAGGTTATTGATTCATATATATATATATATATATATATATATATATATATACTCTTAAAATCATATTTTTTTTGAAAAATTTATGCCAAAATTCTGGCAACAGTTTTGCGAGAAAAATGTTTCCCACGCCCTCTCCCACTTGTGATATTCCCAATGGGTAAAAATAAATAATCACAGGGAAATTACTCGATAAGATTTACAAATTAAGGAAATTTTTAATTTGTTCACATAAATAAAACCTAGTCTATAGGCCACGCACATAGATGCTCTGTCATGCAGAGAGCTTTCCTCCTCTCCATCTAACCATAGCTAACTCTTTATAAATAGGCCACAGCGGAACGACTATCGTTTTTTTCCTTTCGGGCTGCTCCGGCCAGAAGGAGGAGAGCCAATCTCAGGCTTTTTCTCTAGTTTCCTTCATCTGTATTTATCGATTGTTCATATGCTGGTTTTTTATGCCTACATTGCATCTTCAGCCATGGCTTCGCGGTTTTACGACGTGCCTCCGGTTCTCTTTTTCGGGTCACTTTCAAGTGGTGGAGTGAACAGGTTCCAGCTTGGAAATCGATATTTATCCTTACCTGTTGGTTTCTCTGGAAGTGGAGAAATGCTCGCTTTTTCCAGGAGTCAAACGCTCCTATTGATTAGGTGTTGGTCTTCATAATAGCACTGGCTGCGCCGGACTGACATGTTTTTTCCTCTTTTTCGGTCATGCTTAAATCTATGTGCTTTTCTTCATCTTGTTTAAAGTTCTGGATGGACATTGTGAACATGTTTCTGGTCTTTTTTTGTATGGTCTGTGACCTCTTTATGGTTTCAGTTTCAGGCTTATTATAGGCTCAAAGGCAACGCCTCTATTGTCATCAGGAACAGGTTATGGTTGGTTTAATATGGCCTTTCATGTTACAGCTCATTATATTTCCTTAATATAATATACATGTTGATTTTCTCTCTGAAAAAAAAATAAAACCTAGTCTGTGATACCATATTTACTCACGTTTCTCTTGTCATATGATGGTGATTTCAATTTACAAGTTAAGGAACTTTTTAATCTGTTCGCGTAAATAAAATGTGGTATGTCATACGTTATGTACTCATCTTTCTCTTGTCATATGATGGGAAATTACCATCGACGCAACCATTTACTTTGGATGCAGTGGGTGTCATATGATGGTAATTTCGATTTACAAGTTAAGGAACTTTTTAATCTGTTCACGTAAATAAAATGTGGTATGTCATACGATATGTACTCATGTTTCTCTTGTCATATGATGGGAAATTACCATCAACGTAACCATTTACTTTGGATGCAATGGGTGTGACCTACGATGCGGTGAGCATGGATTGAACACAACTTTTAGATTTTTCGTTTTACACTCTCTCAACTGAGCTATCCTCACTAGATAAAAATCAATAATTACCAGTTGAGCTATCCCTACTAGATGAAAATCAATAATTCTCATCCATTTTTTCTAGTTTTTTTCTATATCAGATTGCTAGTTGAGCATTCAAGAATTGTACTCAGATTTTCTCATGTATAATAGTAAAACCCTCAGATTTTCTTATCGGTTTTCTTGCAATGGATTTTTTCAGGGACATTTTTCCAAAAATAACGGTGTCAATTGTGTTGTATTTTCTTTCTTGCTCAGTCTCTTGTTTCCGCATATAATTTAATCAAGTGAAGGTTTCAATGTATGTATTATGATATTTGTCATAGGCATTGCAAATAATTTGTTTAAATCAATTTAACAAATAGGAGTAATATCATCAGTGACTGCAATAGGGATTCTGGTTTATGGAATTTTCACAAGCACGGGATAGGAAGAAGAGCTATGTAGATTAGAACAGATTGTTCAAGGAGTTCTAGTTTGAGGAATATGTGTACTTGCACATCAAAGCGAAGAAAATCTTCTTACGGAATAGATCATGTGCCAAGTTGGCACCACGGTTTTGTGGACCCTTCATTATTGTTGAGAGGATTAGGCGAGTAGCCTATCGATTTGCACTGCCTCCAACAATGAAAGTCCATTATGTTTCCCATGTGTCATTACTTAAGAAGTATGTTAAAGATGCTGATCATGTGATCGACTAGTCTGTATTGCAAGTGGAACCAGATGGAGAATTCCAACCGGAGCCTCAGTGTATATTGTAGAAAAAGGTGTCCATGTTCCGTAACCAAGAAATCGAGCAAGTCAAGGTGAAATGGAAGCACTTTGGGACCGATGAAGCTACATGTGAGATGATAGATCAGATGGCGGCTATGTATCCTTCATTGTTTGCCAGTTGAAGGAAAATAGTTTTGCTATGGTGTTTTGGTATATCTCTCGGTATATGTTTGACTACATGTTTTTTTTATGTTCAAGTACATGTACATATGTATATGGATGTAAATACTACCATGAGATATGTTATAAATCTCCAATAAGCAATATGGGTGTCATGTCATTATGATGTTATGTTTGTTATGTTTTCATAATGGTTTACTTCTCAGCAGATTAATCATTGTAAATACTGCATCGAGCTAAGTTATAAAGCTCCATCGGCAATATGTTTTTCTTACAGTAGTCTTGTGGTTATATGTGTTATTAAACACTGAGGACGGTGTTCCCCCAGGGGGGATGGTTTTGTAACAACCTTGGTGAAAATTCCATGTAATAAAAGATAATAAAGGTAAAATAATAACCACGGCTGATGACACACTGATTCCAAGCTTAATGTTGGGCAAGACATCCTAGTGTGGGTGTTCATTTTGTTATTAATGGCTAAGGAAATTGGAAAAGGAAATGGTTAAGGATTTGGAAAGGAAAAATGACATTTTTGGCATATTTATTTATGAAAATAATGGAAATTAAGAGAAAAGGGAGGTGAAAGGTCACATGTTGTAAGTGAGGAAGACAATTAAGGAAAATATTGGAAAATTAAGGAAATAGAGGTCTCATTCATCAAAAAGCTTATGAGGATCAGAACACAGACTTTTGTTAGTTCAATTTTGGAGCTCTCTCATTACTCTCTCTCTCTCTCACATTTTTGGATACTTAGAGTTTCTTGGAGAACTCTTGGAGAGTGTGGCATTCTTGGATTTTTGGAACAACAAGGCAAAGGAAAAGCAGGAAAGCACAAGAGGACATCGAGATCAGCAGCTACAACAGGTTTTTCTTACAGGTATCAAGTTACATTTATGTTTCCTCACTAATTTTGGCATGTGTGGCATATGCATGTCGTATGTTGGTCATGATTTGTCATTGGCATGGAGGATGGTTGGAATTGACAGTGGATTTTCCTAGCCTTTCCATTTTTTAGATAATCACGGTGATTGTGGATTTATTTCCTTGTTTTGTTTTGGGTTAGTTCTCATGTTTCCTTAGCTTGGGTTGAGTTACTAGTTCATGTAGCCTTGGTTTGAAAAATGCTCTAGAGCCCTGTATCATCTTAGGTTGAGTTACTAGTCCTGGAGCCTTGGTTGGAAAAACGATCTAGATCCCTTGGTAGGTTGAGATACTGGTCTTGGAGCCTTGGTTGGACAAATACTCTGGAGCCCGATATAAGTTGTGGGTTGAGTTACTAGTCCTAGAGCCTTGGTTGGAACAAATGCTCTAGAGCTCTGGAAGGCTTGGATAGAGACTAATATGATGATGGATTTTTGATGTCCGACTGTTAGGTGGAATTATTGTTTGATGGGTTGAGGTGGTTGGCCTCTAAAAGCCCTATATGGTTATGGATTAATATTTTCTATGAGATCCCACATTCATGCTTGGAATATGACACGATTGTGAATGAATGAAGAGAGATTTGGCTTAGCTATTTTAAGGTCAGGTGGAACATGGAAGTCTCATCCCTGGATTTGGATTGTGTATCATCAATATGAGGTTATTTATCCTTGTATTTTTATGAGTATTACACTGGTTTATATGTGGATTATATGACTACGATTTCCTTAATATTTTTGTTGTTAAGATGTTGGTTATGTATATGCTTTATGACAATAGCTATGCATGGCTCTCATCATGTTTTTACTTGTAAATGAATGAAATATGTATCTATGACCTAATAGATGAAATGGCAGCTAATGTGTTGAGGCATCAATGCCTCTTAGCTATTCTTAGCTAAGTATGAGACCCCTATGCTCATATATTTTATTTACACCTATAGATTACATATCTGTGATATGTTTGACAAAATTCCTGTCATGGCTAGTAGGGGTCCAATCAAGGTCGTGTTAGAGTAATTGTATTTGTATTGTCATTTCCTTGTTATCTTACTGTTTTGAAGGTGTCATTCAATTCTAGGTAGTGACTTGGGCTTTGGGCCTAAAAAAGTGGCTCAAATCTCGGGGACACTAGCACATAATTGATAAAAATAGCCCTTGGACACTAGCATGCCCTTTCATGATAGTGTTCAGAGCCTCCTAGACTTTGGTAAACCTATAACATGGGAGCATCCAGGGATCAAGTGGTCCAAAATATCAATGGGTCCCAAGGGCTGGTTGGCAGAAAGGTTGGGATGGTTCTTAAGGGTCCTACTATTGATGTTGAAGGTATGTATGATGTGTTTCCATCAGTTCCACTTCCTTAACGTAACTTAGGAGGTCGAATCATATCATAGTGGCCTCTTGTCGTATGTTTACCTTGTTTGGTTGATTACTTGGGTAGATGTGGAAGGAGGGTGTTACACATGAAATAAATTTTCAGGTTGAATGAAATACCAAAAGTGGTAATATCTGATAGAGATGACAATTTTAAACATCTGCATTTTGGAAATCTCTATTTAATGGACTGGGTATTCAAATACAATTAAGTACTGCATATCACCCTCAAACAAATGGACAAATTGAGTGAGTAAATCATGTACTGGAAGACATGTTAATAATGTATGTAATGCAACAATCGACTAAGTGGGAAGATTATATCCACTTGGTGGAGTTGGCCTACAATAATAGCTAACACACCTCCCTAAAATTGAGTCCATTTGAAGTGTTATATGGACGTAGGTGTAGAACACCTATTAACTAGAGTGGTCTAGAGGAAAAATTGATGTTAGGACCTGATATGTCAAAAGAAATGGAAGAAGCAGTGAAGAGAGTCAGGATGAATTTGAAAGCTACCAAAGACAAACAAAAAATGTATGCTAATAAAAATCAAAGCTATAGCGAATTTCAAGTAGGAGACCACGTGTATGTGAAAGTAAAACCTAAGAAGAGTACCTTGTGGTGGGAAGGTTGTGCTAAGTTGGCCCTCCAATTATGTGGTCATTTCCATATCTTAGCTCGAGTTGGGTCAGTGGCTTATCAACTAGCTTTGCCTAGCCACATATGGGTTCATAACGTATTTCATGTTTCATTATTAAAATATATATATTTATGATCCTAGACATATAATTGATTGGCATGATATATAAGTAACTAATTTATAAAATGCATATAAATATACATGTATTATAAAAATGTTAGCAATAGAGATTAACAATGACTTAATGGTTGCGGGTATAAATTGAGTTGTACGAAGAGTTTCTGGTTGAACCAATACGCATCCTAGATCAAAGAGAAGTAATGTTGCAGAAGCGAGTTATCACCCTAATTAAGGTGAAATTGAGACACTTTAGCCCAAAGGAGGCTACCTAGGAGGATGAACAACTCATGAAATAAGCTTACCCCAACCTATATTTAAGATTTAGAAACATCAGGATGGTGTTTCAATCAGGGGGAGATGTAATATCCCCTGGTAACCTCGTAAATATTAATTTACTATTTATTACGATTAAAGGAATGTTGTTTTAATAATGTTAAAACTATAAGTAGACATATATGAATATATGTTTTGATTTTATTTTATTTGCATAAAGTTTGTGCATGGATCATGATTGAGAAGCAATGCTAGAGAAATCTCACACCCAGGTAGTTGGAAATTTATGGGGAGGTAGTTACCTACCGAAGCTTCTCCATTAGAAAGAACAAAAACTTCCAAAAGAAGGCTAAGAGGGTTTTGGGAACGTGACGCAAGAGGAGAGTAAGATGGAAGAAGAAAGCAAAAGATAAGTTGAAAAGACTTTAGCAGTAAAGACTCTAGAGTTGGTTGGCCAGTGACTCTAGAGTTGGTTGGCCAGTGGAGTCTGTTTGGATCTTAGATGCTCAAAATTTTAATTGTATCTAAGGTTATGATCAAATAGTCTCTAGGAAGAACATTCATGTATATTTTATTGTCTTGGAAAAATTACTCTAGGTGTGCAGCAAGCTTAAGGGGGGATGTAGTGTTAGAAACTAATCTCACGGTTGGGTGGAGTGTTTCTTTCGCAGTGGTTCGTGCTTAGAGGGAGTAAAAAGAAACTCAGATAAGTGTTAACAAATATTCGTGTAGTTGTTTTTATAATGGAATGGTGTTGTATAAAAGAAATATTTATGATATGTTGGATAGACAATAGATATGTTCCATATGAATGTTAATAGTAGAATTTTTTTAATATGTGATTGACTTCATAGAAGTCTTGGTAAGTGGATGAAGTTACTTAGAATATTTAACTTGGTCAAACCAGAATGAATAAAGTGATGGATAAACCTGTGATAATGCTCTGACGAAAATGGGTTAGTTTCCCTAGCTTGGTTGTTGAAAGAACAACAACTTCGTAAAAAATGCCATTCCTTACAAGTTAAACCTAGAACTAAGCATAGAAAACAAAAATAAAACGGGGACAAATTGATTCAGTTTAGTCTGGAACTTAATTTTTAAAGCCAACCGAATGAATTGTTGGGTGGAGTTTGAGTTAATTTACAGGCCAAGCCAAGGAGTTGGCAACCTGGAAAACATCCTGCAAGCTACTCAGAGCCAAGGAATATAAACCTTTGCAAGTTACAAGCATAAGAAAACCAGAAATTAAAGAACAAAGTAATTTAGCTCTTGATTTAAGAAAAGACTGCGACATGGTGTTTATAAAATATAAGAGACAAAGATTACTCATAACCAATGAAATCAGAAGCCATGTAAACTTTGTAAGCAAGTAAACAAAACTAGACATATTGTGATAAAGAAAGTGACAAAATATATCAAATATGAAGTTCAAATAATTTTAAGGGACCGAATATATATATTGCAATATGTCTAATTAAACTAAAAGAAACAGGCATACGAGTGTTGAGACGATTAGATAAAACAATTATGATCCCATTCTATTATGGAACGATGAATTTGATAACAAAAAACTACTCTAGACTAATGAATCTGGTCTGTGATACGATATGTACTCACGTTTCTCTTGTCATGTGATGGTAATTTCGATTTACAAATTAAGGAACTTTTAAATCTGTTCGCGTAAATAAAATGCGGTCTGTGATATGATATGTACTCACGTTTCTTTTGTCAAATATATGGTAGGAAATTACCATTGGCGCAAGGTAAACCTTGGATCAGCGTTTGAGCTACGATGCGGTGAGCGTGGATCGAACACGCGACCTTCAGATCTTCAGTCTGACGCTCTCCCAACTGAGCTATCCCCGCTGCACGAAAGTACATAATATAGAAAACACGGTGTCATCATTCTCACCAGATTGTACTCACGTTTTTTTGGTCAAATATATGGTAGGAAATTACCATTGGCGCAAGGTAAACCTTGGATCAGAGTTTGTGAGCTACGATGCGGTGAGCGTGGATCGAAAACGCGACCTTCAGATCTTCAGTCTGACGCTCTCCCAACTGAGCTATCCCCGCTGCATGAAAACGCATAATATAGAAAACGTGGTGTCATAATTTACTCACTAATTTTCAATAACAAATAAAATAATACCTAAATATATGTTTATATTTTCATATTTATTTAATATAATTTAAATAGTTTAATGTATAAATATATTTTATATTTATTAATATTATTATAAAATTACTGTGTAAATTATTTAAAAAAAAATTCTATTAAAACTAGTCTTAATTAACTAATTATAAAATCAAAACGTAACCCTAATCAACCAATATTAATCACATTATACCTTCTATTTCAATAAAGATAATTTCATTAGGGTGACGACAATGCGCCTGAGCTGCATCGACTTTTCTGTTTTAAACGACAAACTCTTAGTTCGAGCTATATTCATAGAAATAAAATGACATATATTTCAGTTAGGATCTGTGGCGCAATGGTAGCGCGTCTCACTCCAGATCAGAAGGTTGCGTGTTCGATTCACTTCGATTTTCAATTAGAAAACCACCAATGCTCTCTTTATCAATTAAAACACTGGATGTTAAAAATTTATGAAAACACTTTTTCCAGTTTTAGTTCAATAGACCACCAAAGCTCTCTCTATCAATAAACACTGGCTGTTTAAATTTATGAAAACACTTCTTCTTACTCGTTGCGTGTGATTTTTTGATCTTTGTATCATTTTCCTCTCACCTCTGTTTTAGTCCAGTTTTCAGTAAACACTTATTCTTCTTCTTGGCTGCATGTGATTCTTTGATCATTTTATGTTTTTGCTTTCCTCTCTGCTTTGTTTTGTTTTGCAGCTATGTTACATGTTATGCTACATGTCTCTATGCTTTGTTTTGTCTTGCAGCTATGCTACATGTCTCTATGATAATAGCGAGGCTTGCATCAAAAGCTTCCTGATCTAATTAACCACCAATCAAACCCGACTCAAAATAAATCCACTTGCAAATTGGTTCATGTTTACAAAATAAACCGGACCAGTTAATCATACAGAAAGGATCAAAATAAATTCAGGGGCAAATTGATAAAAGCTTTACAATATTGAGAGAAGTTACATAAATTCACTGGCAAATTGGTTAAAATAATTGTGCATGGGTCCCTGCCGAGACAAAGCGACAATCTTAATATTAAAATTCAAGTCTACAACTGGGGTCCATAGAATCCTCAGTCTCCTTTATCCATTCTAAATTATGGAACAGAAACTACTTTAAACTTGTTAGGGTTTTTCAAAAAATGTAGGGTTCTATACATAAACTGGAAAATGTGAATCAGACCACACATGAAACCAAACGAAAAGGCACCAGTCACTTTCCTCACATTCAATCCGAGCACAAATTGACGAGGCCTAAACCGAAGATTACCTATAGAACAATGCCAAGAGTGAATTAAAAACACCAACCTTATATAAATTATGAAGATTGAAAGACAAATATTAGGTGAACAGTAAGAACAAAAGAGCACCCACCTGTTATCTATAATTCCCCAGGAAGAAACCCCACTAGGAACATGAACCTGAGAACATAAAACTCCATAATGAGCAGTAAGATTAGGAGAAGAAAATAATGAAATGGAAACGAATAAAACCCTAGTCGACCAGGTGGAAGGGGATACATGTGTAAGGGTTTCGAGTAGCTGTGTAAACCATTGAAGACGAAGCCGAGAAGTGTACATCCTGCAACTATAATGATTGTAGCTGAGGGTTTAAAAAAAATAAGAATAAAAATAAACAGAATAGAAAGACACATAAAATGACTGAAGAACACATTCGGCTACATGGTGTCAAGGAGCTTACTAGACAACTCTGAATATCACACTTCGCTTGAAGGAACTTGGGTCGTGGAATACCATGGTATAGGTTTAAAAGGGGCGTCTTCTTTGGCATGAAACCCTCACTAGTATCACTGAGCAAGAAACCAATCTGATAGGCATGTGAATGAGACTATATAACGAGAGAGGGGTGGGTTAGTTGCTCTCTAACCTCTCTGGACAATCAACACCGCCCATTGACCGCAGATCCAGTGAGTCATCGACTGATGACAGATCCCAGAGTGGAAATCACCAAGTGGACAAACAATATACATCATCTAGAGGGTACGAGTACTAGCTATTCTGCAATACCAAGGTGCATTAAACATGATTTAATAATACACTCAACGTAATCCTAAACCACAGGTTGAGTTTATATGAAGTATGCAAATTATGGCTTGATATTTAAGACAAGAAATTGACCGTCCGGGTAATATGGTACGCCTAAGGTACAAGGTCTTGAATGTAAAATACATGAACTCAATATACAGAAAAATCCAAATTTTCACCTGCGGTATGTAGCGTTAAAAATTAGATTAATTTTTATTTTTTATGTGACATTTAAATACTGAAGTCTGAGTTAATTGTTGAAGATGTCTTTAGAGGTATGTGACAACCACCATTATTTTTTCCGTGTCATATAAACTACAATATATTTTTAAAGAGTCGGAAAACTTATCATAACTTAGTTGTCAAACTTCTAGTGAATCTATTCATTCCAAGTACTATTGTTATTTTCATGTCCTCTTATTTCAATTAACTTATGGTTTTTCTATTTCACTTGAAATTTACCAATATTGTAGTATATTTTGGTGAATAGACTTTTTTTTATAGGTAGTTAATTGTTCATCTATTTGATTTGACTACACTTTATTGGATAAAATGGCAGAAGAAAAATATTAGAATAAATATGTAAACAAATATTTATTAATAAATAAATTAGATGTATGTACTTGAGAACGAGACACCTAGAAATTAGATGCTTGCCATGCTTTCTTCATAAAAATTTTAGATAAGCCTAATGGATAGGAGAGAAAGATCCATTAAGAGAAAGATGCTAAATAAGTAAAATTGAAAATCATAAAAGCTAGTTTTTATGGAATAAGCAACTGGATTAAAAAAATCCAAAAAAAAACGTTGCTAAAGAAAACTTTATCAAAATACTTATAAAAGGCATCAACAAAGCTTGTTGATTGCTTTGAGGTTAGAGATTCTTAGCTCACGGGTGAACTAAGGAAACAGTTCTAGCTTAGGTGAAGAGAAAGTGTGAAATTCCAAGTACCCTGTTAATTATTTTATTTAAAATTGATTGCCACTTAATTCTTTACTGAAAACAATTGCATATAGATGTCAAAATTTTTGGTCGACATTGCTCCATGTTGAAAACAATTGCATATAGATGTCAAAATTTTTGGTCGACATTGCTCCATGTTGAATTGTCTTTTATATATCCTAACTTGTTGATGGATCGCAGAGAAGTAGTAGATATTGGATCGTTATTGTTTTACTGCAAGTACTATGTACTTGCAGAGTTCTAAAAGCTATAGTAGCAAAGATAGTAGTACCGTGTTTTAAAATAATTAGTAACAGGAATTTCAATTAGGTAAAAAAGGGAAATCGTAGATAAACGTTGAGGTAACTAGAGCACATCCATCACAAGCAAATTTTTATAATCTTGTTAAAATTGTTATTATTGAAAGCTTATATAGGTTGAGTTCTTAAGGGTTGACTCCAGATTTAGGAAAAATATAATTAGATATTAAGGACAAATCAGCAATCTTGTAACCAGGTATAGCCGAAGTATTGAATGTTGTAGGATTGGACTGTATATATGGTAGTCTTAAACGTACTGGAAAACAAAATAATGATGAGTAATGACTCACCGGGAATGCTCTGAGAATGAAATTTTCTTAGTGTGGTACGTGGAAACTGCTAGTCTGATCATAACAGAAATCCAGTAATCATTCACATTCACTTTCTACCCTATGCATGTAACAGATTTAGAGATCCAAATATATACTGACAGGTATAATATATCGTATATTTTAACATAATATATATTAACATATATAGTCCTCGCATAACAATATATCACCGCTTCATCCCAATTGTCGAATTGATGTCATACAACGATCCCTAATATTGTCACGATGGTCACATGGCCTCCATGTGATGGAAGCAGCTGTGGTTAGTTTACAAAAGGGTAGTGGTACCAACGTTATAGGGATTCACACAAAAGTTATAAATACTAGTGGAGGACTTATGCACATACTTGGCTATTTAGGTGAAAGAATGCCACACAAGCATAATATAAAAGTTAGGAAGGGCGCTCTCTATAAAAATGAGAAACAAATTCATATTGCGAAGAAAATCCCCATGACATATAGTATTATGTGGTGGGTAGAGCATCCTCCTTACAAATATGAAACATTCATCCTAAACCTGGAATGGGGATAATTCTCGTGCCAAATGTGAGATAGTTATGTTCTAGGAACAAAGGAATCAATACAGGCTCATAAAATAAAAGTACAAATAAATATATGCTATTTAAAAATGGAACCGAAGTGATAAACAAGCCAAAGAAAAGTATAAAATAAATAAATAAAGAAGAAAGAAAAATTAAAGAGGAAAGCAGGTTCATGATGCTTTGAATTTACTAGTATCGTAGAATACTTTGAATTTACTGGTTCATGGTACATCTATTTCTCATATTTTATATGAGAAGATATTATACATGTAAATGTATACGTTAAAATATACGATATTATAACTGTGAATATATATTATGCTAAAATATACGATGTCTTATACCTGTAATATATATGTTAATTATTTAAAAACAATTATCCTGTTTATGACTATATATGTTAAAGCATACATATTACAGATGTGAATATATATTATGTTAAAATATACGATATATTATACCTGTCAGTATATATGTTAATTATTAGAAAACAATTACTATCGGCCCAACGAATTACCAGAAAAACCAGCGGCTCAACGAATTACCAGAAAAGCAGTACCGACTTACGATGCGGTGAGCGTGGATCGAACACGCGACCTTCAGATCTTCAGTCTGACGCTCTCCCAACTGAGCTATCCCCGCTTCATGGAAGTACATAATACAGAAAATACCATGTCATCGTTTCAGATTGTTGCTTGAAGAATTTTTGTGATCTTGTTTGTGATACCGTAAGGATGGCCACTAGATTTTTCTCCGTCACGGGATATGAATTTTGCAGATAAAACATAAGAGGGCATAATTGAACCAATTGTTGAAATTGTAATTTCAACAATTATTTCTATCTTGCGATGTGATGAGATCGCAAATCGCAAATCGCCTATATGTTTGGAGCTTTTATTGTGTTCACTTGATTTCTGCAATTGCGATAGTGCGATGCGATCCGATTGCAAATCGCAAATCGCACCAATATAATAGTGTTCCATTTTTCCTCCCGCAAATTGTGATTGTGCGATACGATCCAATCAAAGTCAACAGTTGAAGTACAGGCACGTGAAGTAAAAGTTTCTTTACCGCCAATTTTGTCAGTAAAACAATAAATGTAATTTACTATGGATTGGTAATTTTTGGTGAAGTTTTTAATTTTATTTCACCGGGAGTATGGGCACAAATAAAGATTGGTAAAATCATTTAATTTTATTGTTTTTTATTTTCACGGGAGTATGGCATGTAAAACCATATATATATTCTTGTGTTTGTTTTTGTTAAGTTAGAGAGTGTGTGCAAAGGAAAAACTCGCCGGAGCGAATATAATTGAAAAAGAGGCACAACAGTGCGTAAGAAATGTTCTGAATATGCAAAAGGATGCATGCAGCAACGTGAGAAAACTCTGTGTAATTTCCACATAGTAGTGAATGTAAACTTTCAGTAGTTGAAGACTTTTTTTACAGCAGTGAATGTAAAAGAGATTTTTACACACAGCAGTGTAAAATCTCAAGAGGAGACAGAGTATTTTTTTTGTTGAAATGTTTTTGGTGAATCCCTCTGAGTGAAAGAGGATGAATTTTGTATCAGTCTTTTATTTATAAATACGAAGTGTTTTTTTATGTGTGAAGAAAAACTCTATATGCTCAGAAATTTTTTAAAGTTTCCCTGTGTCAAGATCCTGTGGAGAGAAAAACAGAGCATTGTCTCTGTGTGTGCAGTTTATGTTGTGTTTTTGGGATTTTAACAGAAAAATCCCCAACAGTGGTATCAGAGCTAGTTCAGGCTCTTTGAAGGTGTCAAAGAAGCTGAAGAAAGTTTTTTTTCTTGCTGAAACAACTTCTCCAATAGAGTGAAGACTCAGCAAAAGAATCCAAGTATTTCTCAAATTAGTTTTTATGTGTTGCTGTTGAAGAAACAGAGTTTTAAATACACAGTCAAGTATTTAAAGCATAGTTAAAGAATGCAAGGAATGGCTAGCACAAGCACTAATATGGGTTTGTTTAACCCTCAATTCCCACAGTTCAATGGGAAAAAATATGACTATTGGGTAATAACCATGAGAGCCCTGTTTGCCTATCAAGATTTATGGGAGCTTGTTGAAGATGGTTTTGAAGAACTAGCAGATGAAAATGAGTTTAATAGATTAACTCAGGGAGAGAAAGACCTATTGAAGAGCAATAGGAAAAAGGACTCAAAAGCCCTTGTATTTTTGTATCAAGCAGTGGACCGGAGTGTGTTTCCAAGGATAGCAGCAGCTAAGACATCCAAAGAAGCACGGCAAACTCTCAAGACAGTCTATCAAGGCATGGAGAAAGTGAAGACAGCAAAACTACAGTTGCTGAGAACAGATTTTGAGAATATGAACATGAAAGAGTCGGACAATATTGACTCATTCTTCACACATGTGATTGGTTTGGTCACACAAATGAGGACTCATGGAGAAGTTCTTGAAGAAAGGAGGATTGTGGAGAAACTTTTGAGGGTCCTACCCTCAAAGTTTGATGTGATTGTCACCACCATAGAAGAGACAAAGGATCTCTCAAACTTTTCAATTGATGAACTTCATGCATCACTGATAACACATGAGCAGAGGTTGAGTAGAAATGAAAACTCATCTCTAGAACAAGCCTTCAAGACCCAGATGTCCTTCGGAAGAGGAAGAGGTCAAGGCAGAGGAAACAAAAGAGGAAGAGGCAGAAGCCAAAACAGAGGTGGAAGGAACATTCCAGCAAATGCTCAAGGAAGAGGCAGCAATCCAAATCAGAACCAAGGCCAAGGCAGCAACCAACAAAGAGGACAATATCATGCTCAAGGACAGAGGTATGAAAAATCCAATGTCCAATGTTATTATTGTAAAAAATATGGGCATTATGCAAATGAATGTAAGAAGAAGTAGCATGATATGAGTAATAGTTCTAGTGCAAATATCACTAGAGAAAATATCAGCCAAAATAATGTTTTATTAGCTTGTAACATGGCTGAAATAAACAGTGAAGATATATGGTTTCTAGATTCCGGTTGTAGCAACCATATGATAGGAAACATAGCCTTGTTTTTTGCTTTAGATCAAAGTGTGAAGTCTCAAGTCACACTTGGGACTGATAGTAAAATTTCTGTTATGGGAAAAGGAGAAGTTAAAATATTTACAAAGAAGGGTGAAAAGAAAACCATAGAAGATGTCTACTATGTCCCTGGAATGAGATGTAACCTCTTGAGTATTGGACAGCTTGTCCATAAGGGGTACAATGTTTTCTTTAAAAATGATGTATGCACCATCATGGATATAGCACCCAGCAAAAGATGCATTGCTGAAGTGAAGATGATGAGGAACAGGATGTTCCCTCTTAGAATAAGGGTAGATTTGAAGAACAAAGAGGTAATTGCAGCAGTTACCCAAGAGGCTTTCCAAAGTGTGCCAAAAGATGAAAACTGGTTGTGGCACTTGAGATTTGGACATCTCAACTTTGGAGGTCTTAATTTGTTAAGCAGAAAAGGGATGGTAAGAGGATTACCACTGATAGAGAAACCCGACAGCCTTTGTGAAGGTTGCATATTGGGAAAACAACACAGAGAAAGTTTTCCATCAGGGAAATGCATAAGGGCAAAAGCACCCTTAGAAATCGTCCACTCAGATGTATGTGGACCAATGCAAACTCCATCACTAGCAGGCAGCCAATATTTTCTAACTTTCATTGATGATTTTACAAGAAAATTTTGGGTTTATTTCTTGAAGAATAAAAGTGAAGTGTTTGAAAAATTCTGAAATTTCAAAGCACTTGTTGAAAACCAAAGTGGCCAGCATATCAAAGTTTTGAGAACAGATAGAGGAGGTGAGTATATCTCCAAAGAATTCCTACGGTTTTGTACAGAAAATGGAATACACAAGCAATTTACAGTAAGGTACACTCCACAGCAAAATGGAGTTGCTGAGAGGAAGAATAGGACCATCATGGATATGGCGAGGAGCATGTTGAAGGCAAAGCATTTGCCAAATGATTATTGGGCCGAAGCTGTAAATTGTGCAGCGTATATCTTGGGTGTCCTACAAAAGCAGTGATGAACAAAGTGCCGGAAGAAGCATGGAGTGGGAGAAAGCAAGGAGTCACCCACATGAAAGTTTTTGGATGTGTGGCCTATGGACACATTCCAGATCAGCTAAGGAGGAAGTTGGACAGCAAAGGGGAGAAATGTATCTTCATTGGATACAGTGAAGAATCCAAAGCCTACAGGTTGTATATCCCATCCACCAAGAAGTTTTTTATGAGCAGAGATGTTCAGTTTATTGAGGAGGAAGCTTGGGATGGAAGCATAGAGAAAACAGTGAATGTTAAAAACTGTTTGTCTCATGATGAAGATGATGAGGAGATGGCTGAAACACATCCCCAAACAACAACACCAACACAAGGGCAGCAAGCAACACCCTTGAGGATAAATGGAAGTGCTTCTCCAAGCACACCACAAAGTGGAAGTTCAAGTGCATCTTCAAGCACTTGCACACCTAATGAAAGACGTAAGAAGTTCAGAAACTTGAGTGACATTTATGATGAAGGAATGAATTCCTTATTTGCCTTGTATTGTCATGTTGATGATCCTATTCATTTCGAAGATGCAATTAAAGATATGAAATGGATAGAAGCTATGGATGAGGAGATAAATGCCATAGAAAGAAACAAAACATGGGATTTAGTTGAGCTACCAAAAGGTAAGGAAGTCATTGGAGTTAAATGGGTCTATAAGACCAAGTGCAATGCTGAAGGAAAAATTGAAAGACACAAGGCAAGGCTGGTTGTCAAGGGATACAAGCAGCAGTATGGGAGAGATTATGAGGAAACTTTTGCACCGGTTGCAAGAATGGAAACCGTGAGAGCAATGCTATCCATAGTAGCACAAAACAAGTGGAAAGTTTACCAAATGGATGTGAAGTCAGCATTCCTAAATGGAGTGTTAAAGGAAGAGGTCTACATTGAGCAGCCTGTAGGCTATGAGAAGAAAGGCCAAGAGCACAAAGTGTGCAGATTGAAGAAAGCTCTTTATGGGCTGAAGCAAGCACCAAGAGCGTGGTAGAGTAGGATAGATTCCTATCTACTGGAAAATGAGTTTGACAAATGTGAGGGAGAACCCACCGTCTATATCAAAGAAAAGGATGGTAAGATTTTAATTGTTGTGTTATATGTTGATGATGTGATTT
>APFE030294151.1:0-14912 GCA_000404065.3 Pinus taeda | reverse complement strand
TGAAATGACTGACATGGGTTTGCTGAGATACTTCTTAGGAATAGAAGTAGATCAAAATGAAAATGGAATTTTTATTTCTCAAGCGAGATATGTAAATGAAGTATTGGGCAGATTTAATATGCAAGAGTGCAAGGCAGCAATCACTCCCACAGTAATGGGATTAAAACTCAGCAAAGAGGACAGCAGCAAGGATTTTGATCCTAGCTTGTGCAAGAGTATAGTTGGCAGCCTTATGTATTTCACTGCAACTAGGCCAGATATAACGTTTGTTGTTAGTATAATTTCCAGATTCATGGAGAGGCCAAAAGAAGCACATTGGCAAGCAGCAAAAAGAATTCTGAGGTATGTTAAAGGTACAAAAAGATTTGGCATTTTATATACTTCTTCAGAAAGTTCAGATTTAGTTGGCTACACCGATAGCGATTGGGCTGGAAGTGTGGATGATCGGAAAAGCACTTCCGGTTATGTCTTTCACATGGGTTCAGGAGCCATTTCATGGGCTTCTAAGAAATAGCCTATCGTGGTGTTGTCTACAGCAGAGGAAGAATATGTGGCAGCTACAGCAGCAGCATGTCAAGCAGTTTGGATGAGAAGGATGTTGAGGAGATTAGGCCAAGAGCAGGCAAAAGCAACAGTGATTTTTTGTGACAATAGCTCAGCTATTGCCCTGTCCAAGAATTATGTGTTTCACAAACGAACGAAACACATTGATACAAGGTTCCATTACATCAGAGAATTGGTGAACAATGGAGAAATCATTTTACAACATTGCAGCACTCAGGAACAGGTCGCGGACATTCTGACCAAGCCATTGGATCAGAAAAGCTTTGAATTTTTGAGGAAGTGTTTGGGTATGACTGAATGCCCAGCAGTTGAAATTAAAGGGGAGTGTTGAAATTGTAATTTCAACTGCTGTTTCTATCTTGCGATGCGATGAGATCGCAAATCGCATATACGTTTGGAGCTTCAGTTGTGTTCACTTGATTTCTGTGATGCGATGGTGCGATGTGATCCGATCGCAAATCGCAAATCGCACCAATATAATAGTGTTCCATTTTTCCTCCCGCAAATTGTGATTGTGCGATGCGATCCAATCAAAGTCAATAATTGAAGTACAGGCCTGCAGCAAATAAATTTGATGTGAAGTAAAAGTTTCTTTACCACCAGTTTTGTCAGTAAAATAGTAAATGCAATTTACTGTGGGTTGGTAAGTTTTGGTGAAGTTTTTAATTTTATTTCAGCGGGAGTATGGGCACAAGTAAAGATTGGTAAAATCATTTAATTTTATTGTTTTTTATTTTCACGGGAGTATGGCATGTAAAACCATATATATATTCCTGTGTTTGTTTTTGTTAAGTTAGAGAGTGTGTGCAAAGGAAAAACTCGCCGCAGCGAATGTAATTGAAAAAGAGGCACAGCAGTGCATAAGAAATGTTCTGAATATGCAAAAGGATGCACGCAGCAGCGTGAGAAAACTCTGTGTAATTTCCACATAGTAGTGAATGTAAACTTTCAGTAGTTGAAGACTGTTTTTACAGCAGCGAATGTAAAAGAGATTTTTACACACAGCAGTGTAAAATCTCAGGAGGAGACAGAGTATTTTTTTGTTGAAATGTTATTGGTGAATCCCTCTGAGTGAAAGAGGATGAATTTTGTATCAGTCTTTTATTTATAAATACGAAGTGTTTTTTAAATGTGTGAGGAAAAACTCTGTGTGCTCAGAAATTTTTTAAAGCTTCCCTGTGTCAAGATCCTGTGGAGAGAAAAACAGAGCATTGTCTCTGTGTGTGCAGTTTATGTTGTGTTTTTGGGATTTTAACAGAAAAATCCCCAACACCAATTTACTGCTACTTTTATATGTGCCTCTGTCTTCTACTCTTATATGTGCCTCTGTCTTCTACTCTGTCTTCTACTTTTATCACGATTAGAAAATCAGCATTATGTTGACAATGTAGCAGTTGGGGATGTAGCTCAAATGGTGGAGCGCTCACTTTGCATGCGAGAGTTATGGGTTCGATACCCTGCATCTCCATCTATTTCTCTCTGTAACTCTCTGTTCAAAATTATAACCAAGATCATTGCGGAAAGGTTAAAACCGGTTTTAAACCGCTTCATTAACAGGGATCAGCATGCATTTTTAAAGGAACGGAACATCTGGGATGCTGTGGCGTTGACTCAAGAATGTCTTTTCTCTCTTCAGTCTAACAAAAAAAAGGCGGCCATTCTCAAGGTGGACCTGAAAAAAGCCTATGATTGTGTAGACTGGGGTCTCCTAAGGATCTTGCTGGCGAAAATTGGTTTAAGAAGAAATGGTATTGAATGGATCATGGCATGTGTCGAAAATATAATTTTTTCTGTCATCATTAATGGCACTCCTTCCCCTTTCTTCAAAGCTGAGCGGGGTCTCTGTCAGGGATGCCCCCTCTCTCCGTTGTTATTCATTTTGGTCATGAACACACTAAGCATTCAACTCAACAGAGCTGCATCAAGGTTCAGTATCGACCGATCAAGATTGCCAAAGATTTTTACTTATCCCACAATCTCTTTGTGGACGACATCCTCGTCTTTGCCATGCTTCAAAAAGCATCCTGGCAATGCCTTTTTCACATTTTTGACAGGTTTCAGTCTGCATCAGGTATTTGTATTAATAAGGATAAATCCAAACTCTATCATAATGAATCTGACGTGGCTACGGCTTACTGGATTGCCTCTCTCTTTGGTATTGAAGCAGTGACAATCGATAATGGCATGAAATATCTCAGCTTCACTCTTAAGCCGAAGGGATATAAGATGGGGGATTGTTCATGGCTCCTAGATCGCTTTTACAACAGAATCTCTGGTTGGGATATAAGGCTCTTATCTTTAGCAAGAAGGTTGATTTTGATACAAGCAGTTTTGTCACAGCTGGCCATATATTGGGCGCACTTATTTTTCCTCCCAGCGACTGTCATCAACAAAATGAAATCATATGCAGCGAACTTTCTTTGGGGAGGTAAAACCTTCCAATCTAAATTTCACCTAGTCAAGGTGGACTCCATTGCAAAATCAAAAAAAACTGGGAGGATGGGGCATATTGGATATGAGGAAGATGGGTAATGCTCTACTATGCAAATCTTTCCTCCGGGGTATTTATGGAAATGGTCCATGGAGCAAATTTATTAACAGGAAATATCTAAAAGTAAGAAGCATCGAATTCTGGTATAGAAGGAACACACTGGGGATCAAGCGAGGATCCGCCATATGGCTTAGTTTTCGCAAAAACAAATCTTTCCTTTTGAGGAACTTTCGATGGAAGTTGTTTTCCGGTGAAAATGTTTTTTTTGGTTATGATTTCATCCTTGACGGTTTGACCTACCATCCACAGCCTAAACTGGTTTCTTATCTTAATTTGAGAGGCATCTTCACATGGGACAAACTTATAAACACCTGGGATAATTCCACGCCTGTCTGGAAGGATGCTGCGGATCTCTCTCTACCTGCGCATGTCCGTCCCATATGGGATACAGTTCGGCAATCTCTGCAGGGTATGGCTATTAGAAGATCGGGGATTAAAGATGTACTGGCATGGAGCTTGCCCCGTGCACCATTACCTGTCCGTGTTAAGGACATTTACGTAGCTCTTTCCAATATGCCAGCTTCCACTGTTCAATCGATTTTTCCTCCCTCTCTTTGGAAAGTTACATGCCCTATTAAGATGGTTCTTTTCTCATGGCTCATGTTCTGGAATAGGAATCTTACGTGGGAGGTCTTACAGAAGAAGGGTTGGCAAGGTCCTGGACGATGTGCCCTCTGCAAGGCTGCTGATGAGACAAACCACCATATGTTCTTTCACTGCCATGCGACTCTGCAAATCTGGTATGAACTATCTTTAACCATGGATTTTCCTTACATTGTTTTTCTCTCTGTACAGGATGGCTTTTTTTGGTGGAGTGCACAAATAGTCTCTCGGCGTTCTTTGTTTCTCTTGGTTTGCTGGAACATATGGAAATGGAGGAACGACTCTATTTTTACCAGCTATCGGCGGCCTGTTACATCCATTTTGCAAAACGTCAAGGATCTCATGGATTATTTGGGGATATAGGCATCTCCTTCTTTTTTGAACTGCAAGATACTATTTTGTTTGTTTTATATGAACAAACAGTCTTTTAACATGTCTATTTGTCATATTCTGCTTATTTGGCTTTTCCATAATGCAACCTATCTGCGTATAGGTTCCTTTTTGTTTCTAAATCTATGCACCTATGAATTATGGCCTTGCTTGCTGTTGTGCATTGACTAGAGCCATACGCTTCCAGCTCATGGTTTTCCTTATAAACCGAAAATATGTAATGTTTTACACATCAATACTATATTTGATTTTTCTTCTGAAAAAAAAAAAAAAACTCCAGATCAGAAGGTTGCGTGCTCGATTTACATCGGGTTCAATTTGAAGGATGTTAAAAGCTATGAAGGCATTTACTCTTATTCTTCGTTGCATTTCCCCTCATCTCTGTTTTACAGATGAAAATAAATTCATTGGCAAATTGGTACGCTTTAAAATATTGAGAGAAGTTACGTAAATTATGTGTCTGTAATTTGCATATTTCGAGTATTACATATTTAAAAATATATTTTTATTAATAAAAATTCACAATCTAGTTTTAAAATGTATTCTTAAATTTCTATTAATCACGGTATCATTTTCCTCTCATCTCTGTTTTACGAATCAAAATAAATTCAGTGGCAAATTGGTACGCTCTACGATATTGAGAGAAGTTACATAAATTATGTGTCTGTAATTTGCATATTTTGGGTATTACGTATTTAAAAATATATTTTTATTAATAAAAATTCACAATCTAGTTTTAAATTGTATTCTTAAATTTCTATTAAAAATACAAAAACACATAATAGTTAGATTGTACCTTTTCTTATATTTTTGTCATTTTCCAATATATTTTCTGGTTAATTATGCTCAAGATAGGACAAGGAATTGTGTAATTTGGGTATTTATGGGTTTCTTATCGTGTTGAATCCATTTATGTATTCAAAAATACATTTTAAACCACAAAAAAATCACAATCTCGATCAGTTTTTTATCGTCGAATTTCAACGAAAAACAAAATTGTCTAATACTTTGACCATGCCCTATATGTGTAATCTAACTATTCAATGTTTTCGTCATTTTCTAGTCAATTTTGCTCAAGATCTAAGAAGGAATTGTTGGAATCATAAGTTTGAGTTGTATAATCTGCACAACTCAAGTGCCCAATGGATTTTTTACTATGATAAATTTATTTACGCATTCAAAAAAACATTTTAAATAACAAAAAATCACAATATCACCTTCATTATTTTAAGCTTTATATTTTTATTTTACTATTTTAAGTAACAACCATGTTGGATGGTGTCTACATAGATGTTGATAAGGATTTAGATAAAAGACTTGTTTCCATAGAACTAGCAAAGCCCTTTCTTCCTATAAGACTTATGTATTTAGGACCCAAGGAACAATTGACAATATTGTTTTCTACCACTAAGTTCTATAAACTGTGTTATAGTGTTTATTAGGATAGTAATATTGACCATTTACCTCAAATACTTAGTCTAAACATGAGTGCTAAACATGAAAAATACTTCTTGGTTGCAATTGATGTTAGGTAGAAAGAGTGTCTAAAGTTATCATAACATGGAAGCATTTAAGCTATTATTCTATTTGTCAAAGCTAGTACTACGATCTTGATACATCGGTTGCATGATATCCTTTGATTTTTGAGTAAATTGATTAACCTATATGGGTTGTTCACATTAAACCAAGGAAACCAAAAAGGTCTTAATAGAAAAGCATGACTAAAAGGCTATTATCATAAAAGATAGTCAATTAGTGGAAGAAATGTTTTGATACTGAAAGAGGAATTTTTTTTTTATTAAATTAAGTGAAGAAGCTAATTAGATAATATGTGAGGAGTGAAATGCACAACACAAATGAAAGAATGTGTATGTAGATATATATAGAGATGGTGTTTTTTGCAAAATATAGTATAATTGATAACAATATATATTGACAGCTTAAAAATTTAAATGTGCTAAAAAACATAAGTGTAAGTTATATGTGTATCAGGAAGTGGACTATAAATTAGAGAATACAAACTTCAATACCAAAAATTACTTAGGTAGAAAGAGCATTTGAGCCCTTATACTATTGATGTAGGATAAGGATAGGAATGAGACCTTGGTAGTTCATCATCTTTCAATTTCTAAGAAAATTGTTTAAACTATACAACTTGTTCACTCTAAACCAACAAAGCCAAGAAAGCCACATTGGAAGTCAATGACTAAAACATGATTATGACAAACAACTTATGAAAGGAAATAATGTTTCAACAGTGAAAGTGACTCATTCAATGAAGAGAGAAGATATTTATATAACTATATGTGAGAAGTAAAGTAAATGGAAAACTTCAAAGGGGATGCATGTAGATATCTACATAACTATGCATTTGCAAAATATAGTAAGGAGTGATAAGAACACAAAAATAAGAACTAAAAAGATCTAAATATTTTTTGAATTCAGGCTTCAGTGATCCATAATGAATTACGAAAATTCTTTTGGTGGAAATCATAACATAATTGTTTTTGACCAAAAGATGTAAATATGTTAATAACATATATGTCACTAATACATGTGGATTAGAAAGTGAACCATAGACAAGGGAATGAAAACCAAAATATTAGAGAATTATAAATTGATATATTATTATTGGTATAGAATTCAATTATTTTTAAAGGACGCATAGGAAGTTAAATAATAGATATCCTCATTATTTTCCATGAAGAAATACATTTTTAAAAATTGATATGTAATGCAAACTTGAAGGTGATGGTGACATTACAAGTAAATTTTTTACGTATTGTAGGAAATGGATCACTTTGCAACAAACATAAAATTACAGCCTTTTAAACTTAGTTAACAACATAAAACAGAGACAATAGACCATATCATAAACAAATAACATCAAAAAATGATAAAGGAGTTCACCCCTCTCCTAGGCTACATCCCCTGGTTCCGCTTCCAATGTTTTGCCTCTTTCATAAGTGCTCAATTTTATGTTTAAATGACTTTACAATGCTCAGAATGTAAAACTTATGTCTCCAATGGCTTCATAATTGTCAAAATCCCTCGCCTGGGCTCTTTTTGCACCTCATTTGGCCAAAAACTGAGAAAGTTATGTTTATTCCAAGTTTTTCAAAATTTCCACAGCTAACCATCTTACAATTCGCCCCATACCTGGCTTGAGCGCCCCAAACCCAGAACTGGAGCACAATTTTAGCCTACAATAATGCCTAGTGGTGCAAATTGTCGGACCCGTTAAATACCCAATAACCCCCATCTTCCGAAAATTAGGTTCGTATGAGGGCACATGCCTAGGGGCTGAGGGTAACCGCTCGCCCCCATCAGAAAACCCCCAACAGAACTGGGACCTAGGCACATTACTTCCCATAAAATTGCAACTAGGGTCAAAAATCGCACGCCAAACCCAAATTCTTCAAGTGCTTGCAATGATGGCATGAGGTTATATGGCGCCATGGGACTGGAGTTGGTCCCTAAACTTCGTGCCCGTTTCAACAACCCCCCAAAGATTTCTCATGTGGTTGCGTTGGGTATTAAAACAATGGGTTGGGGCCTTACCTTAACACCCTTAGCCTGAACCCCTTTCTTTGTTCCGCCATGGGTTACATGCTGTGGACGCGACCATGGACTAGGCACGTATGACTCTTCCCTTCTCTACATGTTAGCATTAGGGTTTGATCTGCAGTCCTGTGGCTTATTATTGTGGGCGATGGCTATGCTTAGGGCTAGGGCTAAGACTCAAGCCCTTGGATCCCTCCACCACGATTTTTTTGTGTGCAGTGTAGTTGAGGGCTAGGGCTAAGACTCAAGCCCTTGGATCCCTCCACCACGATTTTTTGGTGTGTAGTGTAGTCGAGGGATAGGGCTTAGTCCTAGTCCCTTCCCTCATATGTGCACAACATCAAACTTATATATGGTTTTTGAACCACTATTAACAAGGAACAATGTTCTCTCTAGTGGTAAGGCTCTTTGCTACTTGGTGGGAGGCCTCATGTTTGACTCCCCTAGAGGCCTGTTCACCCATAAACAAATTTTAAAATGCCACCAAGAGACCACTTGGAAACCATTCATTGACCCAAGTGGCTTCCAACCATTAGAGCCCAAAAATGACAATCATTCATATAAAAATAATAAAATAATTCAAATCGATAAGATTCAAATGTAATTTTTTACCAATCAAGAGTGGCCAAGTGGCAGCGTGTTATTGACCCAAAAAACGTACAGTCAACATATCACCTACAAATGTTTACCTATTTTGGAATTTGATCAGAACGTGATATCATGAGCATACAATATTGGTTTTGAACAATTCAAGTGGTGTTGGATTCAGGTCGTCGAGATCTTCGCATTGGTACAATTTTCAAGCAATTTTGGACACTCTAAATTTTGAGCACTTTACTGATCCACTAGATCACTCCTCCCAACTCAAAGCTTTTGGACCTCCAAAAGACTATTTTCAATCAACAAACAGATGAAGGTATATTTCCCTCACCCTTGCCTTTTCAATCCATTTTCTTTTGCCTAGTTTTGTATATTTGAACCACATATGAAGGTGTTTCTCATTCCTTCTTCTTTAAGTTCCTATTTCTCGATCAAGGATAGGATCTTGCTACAATTCTTCAAGATATTTAGAAGAAAAAAATTTGTTAAAGAAATATGAACATTCTCTCCTACGTCTTCAATCAAAAGAGGCTTACCCAATTTCAAGTTATTTTCACCTTGAAGTTTTTCTTTATTGATGCAAATCCTTACTCATCTGCAACTTGAAAACTATGTCCAACACAATGTTGATCATGTTCAACCTTGTTTTTGGCTTGACTCTTCACCAAATGTGAACGTCATCACCATGCACCATTCTTCCTCAAAGCCAAAACACTAGGAGACCCACAAGAAGATGTATTAGAACCAATGTTCCCTTTTTCAAGTCACCCTTGCATCTGCTTCTTGATTCATTCTTTCTCTAACACTGACATCTTGTTCAAACAAATGTTCAAAAGTGAATCATCCTGCCACAAATGAAATTTATGTTGCTTTCCTCTTTTAAGAGGCAACACATTAGATTTGTGAAACATCTTATCATATATATTAGCAACTTCAACTAAATCGAATTTTAATGTTGCATCACATTCTTTTAAGGCTTCAAATTCATCAGCATCTTTATGTTTAATCATCAATAATGTAAAATTATGACTAGCATTTACAAACCTCTTCATTTGTCCAACATTCACAAGAGATAAATCAACTTCTTGCTATGTGCTCTAACAATGTACTCAATCCCATCTTTAAACAAGTGATACTTGTTCTCATGGAAATGAAAGATGGTTTTCTTGTCATATAACTATGTGCTTCCCAAAACAATCCCACAAGTGTCAAGTGGTACCACATCAAGTTCTACCTCATCAATAAAATTTGCAAGGATGGGAAAGCATTACCATGGACTTCATCACAAGTTTTTCGAGTATAGTGAGACAACATGATTCTATCATCGTTATTATAGATAGGTTGAAAAGGTTACGCACTTCATTCTAGTGAAGTCTACATTCTCAGCTAGCGATGTAGCACAGGTATTGATCAGAGATGTGGTTAGACTACATGGTGTTCCGAGGAATATCGTGTTAGAGAGGAATGAAAAGTTCACTTCCAAGTTTACTTGTTTGTAAGTTTGGGCACAGAGTTGGCCTTCAATAAAACGTGTCATACCCAAACAGATAAACAGACAAAGAGGGCCAACAAGATATTGGAAAACATGTTGAGGATGTATTTGATGCATCAGCGGCGAAAGTGAGAAGAGTATCTTCCACTGGTAGAGTTCAATTACAAAAAATGGGTATCAAGAACCTTTGAGGATGAGTTTGTTTTAGGCATTGTATAGGCAAAGTTGCAATACTCCAATCAATCAGAGTGATCCAATTAACAAGGTGTTGGTTGACATGGAACAAGAAATGAAAGTAATCAAGAAGAATTTAAAGGAAACACTATTGATTTGGGGTAGCATGGGATGTGCTTTAGGCCTCAAATTTTGTAGGGAGGCTTGGGCACATGCATTCCAAAAAACCCCAAAAACCATTTTGGGAAATTCCACCGAGAGACAATTATATTAAAATAATTAATTTTTTAATAGGGTTCCTAAGTCTAAAATGCTCGACTACATAGTCTCAAAAAGCTTACTAGACAACTCTGAAAACTCTGAAAATTATGCTTTGCTTGAAGAACCTCGAGCCATGAAATACCACGACATAGGTTTCAATTGGGCATGAAATCCTCACTAGTATCAACGAGCAACGAACTGAACTGATAGGCATTCGAATGAGACCATACAATAGGAGAGGGGTGGGTTAGTTACTCTCTAACCTCTCCAGACACCACCCATTGACCGCAAATCTGGTGAGTCGTCAATCGGTGGTAGATCCTAGAGTGAAAATCGCTAAGTGGACGTGTCATATACATCATCTAGAGGGTTCGAGTACCAACTCATCAACAATACCAATGTGCATTAAACATGGTTTAATTATACACCCAACATAATCCTAAACCATATCTTGAGTTTATATGAAGTACGCATATTACGGCTTGATATTTTAAATAAGAGATTGACCATCGGGTAATATGGTATGCTTGAGGTACAAGGTCTTCAATGTAAAACACATGAACTCAATGTATGTTAACTTAGTCATTGTAATAGAAAAAGCTAAACTTTCGCTTGTGGTATGTAGCATTTAAAATTAGATTAATTTTTATTTTTTTATGTGACATTTAATTACTAAATTCTAAGTTAATTGTTGAAGATGTCCTCAAAGGTATGTGACAACCACCATTATTTTTTTCCTTTAAATGTTGAAAACAAATGTCATGTAAAGAAGATGTCATTAGAGGTATGTGACAACCACCATTATTTTTTTCCTTAAACTTTTGAAAACAAATATCATGCAAACCACCATATATTCTTAAACAGTGGAAAAACTTATCACAAACCTCTAGTGAATCTAGTCATTCCAAGTACTATTGATATTTCCATGTCCTCTTGTTTCAATTAAGTTATGGTTTTCTACTTCACTTGAAATTTAACGATATTGTGTATATCTTGGTCAACAGACTTTTTATTATTATAGGTAGTTAATGGTTTTCCTACTTCACTTTGAATTTACCAGTATTGTGGCATATCTTGATTTCTATACTTTTATGTATATAGTTAATATATGTGAATACAGTCGTTCCAAGCACTCTTAATATTTCCATGTATGCTTGATGGTTTCAATTAAGTTATGGTTTTTCCACTTCACTTGGAATTTATGAATATTGTAGCACATCTTAGTCAACATGCTTTTTTTTTCTTTTTAGGTAATTAATGAGTTTTCTATTTACAATTGTTGTGACAGGTTTTTGTATGTAGCTAATACATATGCATTTATCAATATTATGACATAATATTTTACATAATGAAATTTTACATTAACTTTTACCATTAATTTAATTTCCAATATCCCAAAACAATAATAATTTCCCTTCCCTCGTTAATAAAGATGGCACATCCCATTGTTATGCCACAAAGATCATCCAAAATCGTATTCACTTATAAATCCAGAACTGTAATCACTTATTAAACCTGCAAAGGGGTGCTTGTGGATCTTCAGGTCTGCGGTGTGACTCTCCCAACGTTTTAGCCCTGAAAATAATAAAATATTTGGCATGATTTAAAAAAAAAATAAAGAAATTTTTTGAAATTCGATTATAGCTAGTGTCCCAAGGGTACTTGATTATTTTACTAGTAAAAAAAAAATAAAAAAAAATTATATATATATATTATATATATATATATATATATATAAACTCTTAAAATCAGATTTTTTTTGAAAAATTTATGCCAAAATTCTGGCGACATTTTTGCGAGCAAAATTTTTCCCATGCCCTCTCCCAACTGTGATATTCCCAATGGGTAAAAGTAAATAATCACAGGGAAATTAATCGATAAAATTTACAAATTAAGGAACTTTTTAATTTGTTCGCGTAAATAAAACATGGTCTGTGATACCATATGTACTCACGTTTCTCTTGTCATATGATGGTAATTTCGATTTACAAGTTAAGGAACTTTTTAATCTGTTTGCGTAAATAAAATGTGGTATGTCATATGATATGTATTCATGTTTCTCTTGTCATATGATGGGAAATTACCATCAGCACAACCATTTACCTTGGATGCAGTGTGTCACGCCCCCAAGCTTACGGTGGTCTTTCAACCGTGCTGGCGAGGTGCAGCACTACCAACCGTTTTCTTTTCACCAATACTTACGATTGTAGACTACGCCTTAACCATCCATACTTAGTTTATTTTTCGTTACCAAGTATTATTAATGTGCCTTTATACCAATGAATACCCATACACATTCATTATCAACAGCATTATACAAGAGAAATGCACAACAGTATAAAGGGAGGGGCAACTCCCTGCAATATGAGTCTGCCTGAATCAATATATTATACAATCTTCATTTTTACAATGCACAAGTTAAATCTTGGGAAACCCCAAATTTACACTTAGCTAGTTTTCACAACTTCGGCAAACTCGGTTTCCCAACTCGTCGGCACCTACGCACGGTCACCGCATGACTAAACAAACCTTCGTTCACCTCGTCGCACCGTCGTGTCATTTGCCCAACTCGGGCGCACCTCCAAGTCACTACACACGGGCGCCTCCAACCAAATCACACCTCCGCTCACAACCTAACACTCCAACAAGTCTTCGTGCATGCCTTGCACGATGGGCGGGTGCTCACCCAAGACACCAAGGCACCCTCGCCAAGTCTCAGCACAATAACCCAACCGCACGATCAACCCGGGCACATCTTGCCCATCACCTTCACCTCTCACCGTGAGTGTTTCCACTATGTGCGTTCCACCAAGGAGAGTGCATGAGCTATGCACTCATCTCTCCTCCAAAATTGTGCACAAGTGTCTCTCCTCCAAGAGCGTAGTGCGTATGAACTATGCAAATTTCATTGGTTGAGTTGAATGCTCCATCATCCAACATATATAGCCATCATCGTGTGTGGGTGAGCTGCCCAGCCGACCGCCCACACACCCCATACTCGCATCGTTCGGGCGCTTGTAAAGTCGGCCACACCCTTCCATCATGGGTCGTCCAACCCCCATCACAAACGCTCCTCAGACATGGATATAAGCATGCACAACACTTGGTCGCTCATCACCAAGCTCGCATATCATCGCATAACCTTCGTCGCACGGTTCTCCATCGCTCGTATGACTGGTCGTTCACTCCATCGTTTGGTCGTGCACGACCTCCGTTACATCGCACAACCACTCGCCCATGTGCGCACACGCGGTTGCTCGGCACTCAACTGTCGCACATCTCCGAAGGCGTTACATCCTCCTCCACCTGAAGTCGTTGTCGTCCTCAACAACATACCATCCTATGATCATCCATGATGTCAACTCCTCCACATACTGTAACCATCTATGCAACATATGTAGAACCACCATCCCCACCATGTCTCACCTCGGCAACCATCCGTCACCAAGATAACCATACTAAGGTATGCACCCATCGGTATGTCATACATCGAAAATCATCTCAGTCCATGATCATCAACCATCACGTCACAATCTCCACATGCTGCTCTCCATCGTGGAAGGTTGGCCCCTCCATCTCAAGCTACATGCCCAGTGCAACATATCGTGTCAACCTCATCATGTGTCGTCCTCATGTGAACTGATGCCATGATACTCCAACAAATAATAGCACATCCCTGTACACTTCGTGAACCCATGTCTGAACTAGGTGGGTAGCTAATCAAACCATCACGCTCAAACCATGAGAGTGAACATCCTCATGCCACCATCAGTCATTTCTCAAAACATCCTGCCACATCCTAAACTCGATCAAGAATCTATCGATATAAGTAAACCATGTTCAGGTCCATGAAGTAGTCTTGATCTCATCTGCAACATGATGTCCATGATGTTTGGTGCCAATGTGTTTCATGAAATCAACCACATCTATCCCAACATCATCCATATGTGTGCCTCCTCCATATGAAGATACCATCTCATCAAACTCCAACTCTCGGTATGCCACATCCAACTCCATGAAGCAACCTCCATCATATCTACAATGTGTCATCCCTCAAGTCTGCCATAGAAACAAGCATATGCATGTCTCATGTATCCATATGTTGCCCATGATCATAGACCAATCAGCTCCCATGTGTAAAAAGTAGTTGAGTCTCGGCTCAACCAATGCCCAAGTGTTGCCACCAAGGCATCATCATCATCATAACTCCATCACTCCAAAGTGTCTCATATCGATCCTCCACATCAAGTCACTCTTTCAAACCATTCCCATCCATGTACTTGAAAGTGTGCACCTGCATCAAAGTCTCTGACCTCAGCTCCTCAAGGCATCAGATCCTCTAAGTCCACCATATATGAAGTCCCCAAAAGTCACAACAATCTCATGTCATCATGACCTCCATAAGCCATCCCAAACCAACATCTCAGCAAGAATACAAGTCTCGGCCCAAAGGTCTCTATAAGATGCCTCAGCTCTCCATGTAGTAAAAATGCCCCATAGTCTGCTCACAACTCCATCCAAGTCCATGGCCTTGTTGTACAAGAGTGCACAACCTCTCCATCGACTCATAAGTAAAACATCTCCATGTCACATAATCAAATCCATCTGCACAACATCCCTGCTTTGGCACTCCTCATTGGATGCCCATAAGTGACACCTCTACAAGTGCTCTCACATAATGTCCCTGCATAAGACTGCCATGCTCCATGTCTC